>WNLN01000343.1:0-31590 GCA_021347865.1 Sarocladiaceae sp. CBMAI 1973
TCCATGTCGCGACAGGGACAGATGGCCATCATGGAAGGCCTGCCATACTCACTCTCTCGAGCTGGTCCGACCGATGTCGACGGCGTTGGAAACTACTATGTGGAGGTCCTTGCCCGTGGCAGCTCGGATCATTCCGCCCTCTCCATCTACATGCTTGATAGCCATGCGTACACACCCGATGAGCGCAACTTCCCAGGTTACGACTGGATCAAGCCGAACCAGATTGAGTGGTTCCGTAAAACGGCCGAGAGCCGTAAGAAGAAGCACAACGAGTACACACACAGACATATGGACATCGCCTTCATTCACATCCCCTTGCCGGAATACACTGATAAGAACAACCCGCGCAAGGGCGAGTGGAGAGAAGGCGTTACGGCACCACGCTTCAACTCTGGCTTCCGCGATGCCCTCGTTGAGCAGGGTATTGTCATGCTCAGCGTGGGACAGTGAGTACACTCTCTTGAAGGCATCCCTTAACATACACTAATCAAAATTGCAGTGATCACGCCAATGACTATTGTGCACTCTCACAAGAGTCGCACCCTGCAGGTAACGGCGAAGATCAAGCTGGATCCACCATGACCCCAGCGCTGTGGATGTGCTACGGCGGCGGTGTCGGATTTGGTGGCTATGGTGGTTACAACCAGTACCACAGGCGCGTCCGCCTCTTCGAGGTCGACACCAACGAGGCGCGAATCAAGACCTGGAAGCGTCTGGAGTACGGTGATATCGAAATGAGAGTCGACGAGCAGATCATTGTCGATGGAGGCAAGGCCGTCAATCTCCCGGAGAAGAGGAGGCGGAAGCGCTGAGCCAGCGAAGCTTGTCTTGCCTCTCATGTCTTGCTTGACTTGATAGCATTATCGAAGTCTGGGAACAACTCTTTCGAAGCTTTATATCGAGCTGCGTATCATAAACATCATCATTACGAGATGCCAATCATCAAAAACCGCGACTGGCATTGCTACGGCAAGCGCACGACCTTATACATCGGAGATTTATCTCTCGAAAACACATTACCTTACTGATTATTCTCAAGCAAACACACCATGCTTGAGATGATCTCACGATCTCCTCCTCTCTAACGCACGCACATCATGCTTCCTTTCATCACATTTGTACATTCGGGATAAAGATAGGAACGGGTCTCTTTCAACAGCCGAAAGCAGCGAATTCGGCATTTGCTACAAACCAACCACGGTATTCTTCTATTGTGTGTAAAAACCGAGCACTGGAAAAGTGTTCATATGTTGCTACTGGGTATGACTGGAAGGGAAGGGGTTGAACCATCTGGTTGGGTTGGATAAGGTGCACACAAAGGCTACAAGGCATCAGCTCACACAGAATATGGGATACAAACCCCAAGGACCAGGATTGAACCGTTCACATACAATACGACGTGCTACTTGTGTCATCATACTTCGCTTCCTGATCTTTCCCGAAATCTGTGTATAAGCAGTCGCTAAATGAGCACACTGGGTATGTTCTCGAGACGAGTAAATGCAAGGTCAGGATCACCGCTCGCTAATTCAGTCCGACCAATCTCGTCAATGCTAAATCACCTCCAGTTCTCCACCGACTTCTCGCTCAACGAGCTGGACATTCCTCTGACCAAAGTCCTCCCCTCGCCGGCCCTTCTCCTCCCGCTGATCACGCCCCTCAACAGCCGTCTGAGCTCTTTCCCCTTCTCCTCTCTCAAATTCTCGAAGAAGCTCTCGCTCTCATACATCTCGCTAAGCTTCGAGGCGGTGTCCATGATGTCGGCTTCGGTGTAAAGATCTCGTGCGGAGATCTTGATGGACAGGACGGACAGGTAGAGAGACTCGGCGGTTGTGAAAGGTGTCGTAGTGTGAGGGATAACGCGAGTGCTCGGGATGGTGGGAGGTGGTGGCATGGAGGCAGCTGCCATCGTGGTAGCTCGGATAGTGTTGTTGTCAGATGATGTGGTGGAGGATGGAGATGGGGAACGCATAACTAGATCTCCATCTGCGTCCTCATCAAGCGAGTGCCCATGCCAGCGTGAGCTGAGCGCATAGTTCTCAGCGGCCGCCGTATATGTCGGGTTTGCTTTGCCCAAGCCCTCGAGCGTCTGCAGCGCTCGCTCATAGTTGACTTTGGCCGAGTCATAGCGACATCGAATATCATCAATCAGCGCAAGCTTCAATATCGCGTGGGCCGTGTTTGGATGCTCCCTGCCCAGTGTTCGCACATTGATGTCGACAGCTTGTTGGTATAGTGTTTCGGCCTCGTCAATAGCATGGCTCTCGAGCGATATGCGGGCCAAATCCTCGAGCGCGGCAAGAGTGGTGGGATGATTTAGACCGAAGAGGCTTTGGCAAGACAACCACACTCGCCTGTACAGTGCCTGCGCCTCTTCCATTTTGCCCATCTGTTCCAGAGTGCCGGCGAGTTGTTGGACCGTGTCGACTGTTGAGATATCCGTGACCCCCAAAGCCTCGGCCTGTTGTTGCTCGAGCATCTCCAAGTCGCCTTCTGCTCGAGCTAGCTCTCCTTCCGCAGCAGCAGCCGAAGCCTTCGCTTTAGCCACCCGAAAGCCCGCTGCTTGATCAATAAATCGAGCATCAATCTCGTCGAGAACCTGTCTACTCCTGTCCGGTTGCCCATTCTTTCTCAAAATCGATGCTAGCCACAATACGACTTGTATGCGTTCTACCGCATCAAGCTTGTCCTTGTGCTCTAGGGACAGATCAAAGCAACCAATAGCTTGCTCTACAGCACCTTGTGTCATGCATACTCTGCCGAGAACATACCAGTCAATATCA
Organism: Sarocladiaceae sp. CBMAI 1973; assembly: GCA_021347865.1. Classification (NCBI taxonomy): domain Eukaryota; kingdom Fungi; phylum Ascomycota; class Sordariomycetes; order Hypocreales; family Sarocladiaceae; species Sarocladiaceae sp. CBMAI 1973. The sequence goes on from WNLN01000343.1 coordinate 2,784, forward strand.
TTATCTTCAGGCCACCGCTCAAGGAATTGACCCCAGTCTTCGAAGCACGCGCGGGCATGTGGACCAAGCGCACGAGCGTAGACGTGAATCTCTGGAAGACTAGAGGACTCTAGATCACGCCTGCGGATGCTCTCCACGCAGAGCATGGAAGCCAGGTAAGCAAACTCCGCCAACTTGTCTTCGCTTAGTGATTCTCGTGTATTTATGCGAGCCACGGGGTCCAGGATGAAGGACTCCATGGACATAGTAAAGGAGTCTGTGGTCGATTGCGAAAAAGACTGAGAAGAAGGCGCAGAATCTGTTGTGGGTGACGGACTCTGGATGTAGTTGTGGTCAAATAGATGTTGCAGCGCTTCATCAAGCATGCCATACTCAGACAAAGCTGAACAAGATTATTTTAGCAAATTACTGGCCATAATAGATAGAAGAACGACTCACCTCGAAGATTGTCAAAAGCATTTTTGTATCGCGATGGCACCTTTTTCGTCCGTGACATGGGTCCGGAAAACAATGCCACGGGAATCGCTGCCGGCGATAACATAGCACTGATGTTGAGGATTATCTCAGCCAAGGGCGACTGATCGATCGGCGATCTTGAAGCGCTGAGGGAGACCTGGAGTTCAAAGGCGTGCACATAGTCGGCGAGGCTGGTGCCCTTTCTTCGAATGGTAGAGGCAGTCAGAGATATACTCTGCGGATGGTAGTTGAGATGCTGGATGATCTTTGCTGCTGCTGAGGCTGGGGATTGTGTCAGTGCTTGAAGCGTCCTGGCTCAGCCGAGCGTAACGAACCTTCTTCCGGATCACTTGTGATATCCCTATCAAGCGTTGCACTCAGTAAGTCAAGGCTTTGAGCCTTTGTCATCGCCCCAATGTAGAGCTTCGAGCCCCAGGAGCAGCATTCGCTGTCTCGTGCGGTGATAACGATGCGCCCCGATCTGGTCAGAGGGATGAAGTCAAAAATATCGAATGTCGGCTCAAGACGGTCGAAAATGAGAAGCCACTTATCGTTCTTTGGTCGTAAGAGCCAGTCCTTGACTGCTTGCACCACGGACTTGACTCTGAGAATATCGAGCTGAAGAATACTCTTTGCCTTGAGCATCTCGTCTACGCCCCTCAGGCCAAGATGGCTTTCCACCTCTGCTTTCGGAGCCTTGATGCTGTAATGATCAACCAAGTCTTGGGCGAACTTCAAGTAGCTCGTGACGACGCTCTCCCAGCTCTCTGCCCATACCCAGAGCACGAAGGAGACATCATCCCGATGTAGCTCGGCGTAATGCTTGGCTAAGGTAGTCTTGCCCGAGCCAGCAGGACCCCAGCAATTAGCTATCCGGACGCGTAGATGTTCCGTATCATCTGAAGGTCGGAGCGTGGCATCAAGCTCGTCCACAAGGTCATCCCGAGGGATGATGAGACTTGGCTCCAGTGGTAGTTGATAAGTTGGCGAGAAATCTGCATCAAGATACTCTGGACGATGCACTTGATTTGTGTCAGCATATACAGACTCATACTTGACGGAAAGCCTTGTCCTTACCGGCGGAAAACTCATACTCCTTGCGCTTTTCTTCCAACAACCCACTGCTCAATTCCATCATTTCTCGGAACTTTGATAGAAACTGCTTGTAGTTCGCATCAGCGCGGCCGCGGAATCTGCAGGCTATTAGTATGTCTCACACCAAGTGACAATGGTTCAGAGAGACTTACTTGACCAGATCGGCATGCGTTGATGTCAATGGAACTTGCATCCCATCCGATCCTACGATGGAATGTCTCTTCTCAACCACGAAGCCATCTCTTGATTGCTTCGTCTCATAGAATGATAAACGAGGCAAGTTCGCCGTGATGCCCTTGAACGCCTCCATCTGATTCTCCAACCACGTCTCATCGCTCATGTCCTGCTGCTGCTGTTGCTGCTGTGACCTCATCGATGACATGGTCTTCGTCCTCTGCATACCCTCCACGACCGGGAAACTAGTTCTGCGAATGACATTTCCGAGTGGTGAGGGTGAAGATGGCCGGCCGGGCGACAAGGTGCCGAAAAATGCAACACCACACGTCGATAGCTCGACATCCCTCAGCTGCGGCTCAACAGCCTCCTTGGAGATAATCAACCCCCTTTTGACGATCCACCCTCCCAACGAATGCGCAATGAAGAAAATCGGCCTCTGGCTCGTGCCATCTTTCCCTCTCTGCACTGAAAGCTCTTGCACAAGGTCAAGCGCACGGCCGTACAGCACATTGCGGACCAGGTAGCGGTAGTTGACACCTTCTGTGACATAGCCATACGTCAAGATCCTAGCATTGGGAACATCCTGCCCGAGCAGCTCCTCGAGCCACGACCGAGGCTTGCTACTGCCATTGCTGGAGCGAGGATCCTGCGTAACCCATGTACGGAAGCCTTCGCCGCCGAGACCATGAACTGCGACGATGCTTCCCAGATGTTAGCGCGAGTTGCAGTGTAAGACGAACAGAACGAGGAAAGCCATGAACGTACTCGATCTCTGAGCCCGGAGGATCACGAATTATGCGCAGGCCGCTTCCTTCCGCTAAGCGCCGACGAGAGACACTTCCTCTAACGCGGTGGAAGAGGCCTTTGAGAGGCTCTAGGGCGTCGGTCATCTAATCGTGTGTCTATGCCTGCGCCGTACGATGTGAGAAGAGGGGCATGGTCTGTCCAGGTCGTACACTGTGAAGCATCCCGTAAAGATCTTGTGGTGAGAGCAGGACTGAACCTTGGCGCCGGCTAATAAAGTGCAGGCCGGTGATAACAAAGGAACGAACGCCTGGCCCCGTGATGTGGACGTGCTTGTGGTTGGTGTTGGTGACTCGGTGTGCGCTGATGGTGGTGTCGTCGGTGGTGGCCCAACGTTGGTCGCGTGGCTGTGCGCCACAACCAGTTTCCAAGGCTGTCAGCTTCACCGTCAGCACCAGCACAATCACTCGCATCAGCATCAGCATTACCGCCAGCATTACCGCCAGCATTACGGCCAGTCGGCAGACCCTAGGCGCACTTCTCTCGACAGCGTTCATGAAATACTGCCCTCGGTGCAGTTCGCCTTTCTGAGCGGGCGGGCAAGCCACCTTGCACTTTCGGCATCAGACGATGGGCGAGTCGGCCATGTTCCAGCACCAGAAGCGTCATGCGCCGCACGATGGCTTAGACCAACGCGCAGACTCGGGACTAAAGCTTGTTAGAAAGATGTGCTGAAATGTATTCGTCTCATCACTGCCAAAAGTCGTATTCTGACATCGGGAATGTAAAATGGCAAGCTCTCTTTGGCAAGTATCTCATTGATCGTCATTCCCAGCGAACCCCGGGTCCCATTCATGCAAGTACAACAAATTAGCCCCGAGAAACGCTGTGTCCTTTTGCTTCCCTCTATCTTCATACCGCGAATCATTCGAGAAAGCAAGACGCCGAATTGTCTCTGCACTATGGTGTAGACGTACATGGGATATCACAAAGCCAAACTATAAAACAAAACAGTGGCATCTATCTCCAGGCTCCAGGGGCAGTGCCAAAATCAAAACAATAAAATCAAGACGCTTGTGCCGACCCAGAAGATGCCAATGCACATTCGACAAAAGAAAACCAGTCTTCTCGAGGACCTGAGGTAACCTCTTCACTCTCAAGCCCTCTCGACCTCCTGATGCACAAGACTCAGGACCCAATTTGCTTCGGTGGCGCTCGCAAACTGGAAGCACCACCTCTGCACATTGCCTCCTGTTGCTCCATTCTCAGGAACCATACCCACCACACCATCTGCACCTTTGACCTCCTCCCAGATACCGCACACAATGCCCCTCGTTCCTAAAGCCGAGAAGCAGCCACTGCCCAACACGGCATCCAGCTTCGTTAACGGCTTGTCCGAGTCTTTGCGCGGTACTGTCGACACCGTGACACGCTTCTCCATGCCGTGGTTTGCGCGAAGGGCTTGGCGCCAGCCAGGTGGCGGCCGACTGATGGTCAGACTGCAGTTGCCCATATCTTCCCACTTGTTGCCAGTGATGAGGAGATGAAGTCGTATGCGCAAGTTCTCTGAGCCCATACTTGCTGGCGTGGCACCAGCATGGTTAATGCTGATTGAAGGGGATCTTGGCGGCGTTCCACTGGCTGATGAAGAACCAGATGTGTATAAGCTGTTGCCGCCGCTGCCTCCCCGGCTTTGTCGATCAACGGAAGATCGTGCGAGATTGAACGTGAGATTGCCAGCGACTGTCCACCTCTTAAGGAAGCTTGTCGCAGAGGCGCTCGATGAGGGAGTTTGACTGGCGCCATCGTAGGATTGCGATGGTGCACGAGTTGAGCCGCGGTAGCTGTTCTTCCTACCGAACCAGCTTCGTCTGCGGCTGCTCGAGTCACCGTCGTTAGCGGTGGGTGGTCTGCGCTCACCGAAGCTCTTGAATCTGGCTTCGTTTTCGAGCTGGATGAACTTTTGGTTCTGAAGACGCGCGTGGTGGACTGCCATGTAGAGATTAAAGCAGTCTGGGCCAGTATGACAACGGAAGCGGAAGTTGCCTCCTTGATAAGTGTTTGCCAGGCGGCAATGTGGCTGTACTGATGATCGAATCTCCAGATCAACGGTTGTGCTCTGCCTACAAAGAACCAGCGGCGTCAGGTCCAGTGCCAGCAATGGCTTCTTGTCAGCTTGCACATCGTTGCTGTTGGCCTCTCCTGTCGGGCGGAAGGTGTAGATCTCAATCAGACCTGCCGTGACCAGGATAGAACATGGCTGAGCGCTCATATCCTTCCACGCACCCTTATCAGCCCATCGTGACACTGAAGCAAGGAAGCGTGCGGAGTTCTCCTCCGCTGCCTTCGGCCCGTGAAGGCCAGCCTGTGAAGCTGAATTGGATGGGGTCAGACTGCAGTCGGAGCCAGAAAGAACCGAGACAACAGGATTGACGGGCTTCTGAAGGCTAACGCCGAGGTCCGTTTGGGGAATGTCAACGCTGTCGATCTCGTCGTCAGAAGACTCCGAGTTGGACTCCTCGGTCGCTGATAGATCCGAGGCAGATTGGTCTGAAGGCGTGTACTCATGCTTCAGAGGTGATGAAGTTCGGCGCCTGACCCGTGCTTTCTGCTTCTCCTCTGTCTTCGTACCACTGGTAGACTGAGACTTGGTACGCGACTTGGGGCTTGGACTCAACTCTCGGTGAGCTGGCGGCGGCGGCGCACCATCATCTCGGTACGAGACGGGCTGAGCTGGACCTTTGTCGAAGCTGGCAGGGTCTGGTCTCATCACTTCGCTCAGTGGCCGCGTCCGATCTTGACTTTCGCGTATCCTATAATCATCCTGCGTTGGGGTTTTCTCAGAGCTAGGGCTCGTGATAGGTGACGTCGTGGTCGGCGTAGCTGGCAAAACCGCGGTGCGGGGATGGTACCGTGCTGGCAGAGGTCTCTTTGTCGGGGTCACCGGGCTTCTTGCAGAAAGATGATTCGTTGTCTGTTGCTGCTGCCCGGAGCTGCGGAAACCACGTACCCCGACAGGTGCGTCTGGCAAGCGGGTGCTTGAGGCTGGCTCTTCCTCAGGATCACCGACCACGCTGGGTTCGGGCTCACGAGGCGGTACCGGGCTGACTGGTAAAATGTCCAGCCAGTCGAGAATCTGATCCTCATCGTCTGCAGTCAGGGTCAGAAGCTCATGCCACCTTCTTCCACCATCGCTGCCTCGAATCATGACCACCATGTCGAAGTTGCCATCGCCCGTGCGTGCAGAAATGTCTTCAATGCCAATCGGAGGAAAGAGGAGATAGGAGCGTCGTCCGATGCCATCACCCGTCTCTCTTATAAGCAAATCGCCCTTGTCCTCAGGGTAATTCGGTCGGTCCCGGTGGACCAGCTCAACCTGACACTCCATCCTTTGACCATTCGAGTGCTCCAGATACAAAGTGAAGAGATCCTTCGCGCTGACCTGCCTTTGTGGATCAATTGTGACAGCGTCCATGGCCGCAAGATTACGGAAGTCACGACAACGTGTCGTATCCGTGCCAGCAGCGTCCTCATCTGCCAAGCGCGCAGTCTCTTCTCGGTGGCGACGACGGGCCTTCTCCTGGAGATCCTCGAAGTCGCGAAGGAGCTCCGCTGTCTCATGCGAAGGCATCATCGAGTCCACACATTGAATGAACTTGGACATCTGCTTGAGACGCAATAATGGTCGTTTGAGAAGATATGCGACATCCACACGTTGTCCTTGCGCGTCGACGATATCTCCATTTGCATCACGGGGCATGGCCCCGATCAGGGAGTCTTCGTCGTCCAAGTCGCCGCCCCGGGGTGCCAGGTTCACGAATAAATCCTGGAATCCAAGTCGCCAGGCTCCAAGATAGCTGTGGTAGATAGGCACAACACCATTTGCCCAGTGAGCTAGACGGCGGATGTCCGTTAGTGGCGCCTTCCTGTGCGCGTTCTTAAGCTTTTCCAGCGCAACACCCATCCCAACCACAGACTTTGAGATGCCACTGGACTTCGGATCGACATTGCCGGAGAAGAGTGTCGACACATCGCCCTTATCGACAACTTGGGTAAGCAGCACTGGTACGACACCGTCAACCAGCGTCTTCAGCTCACGCATGTAAAGGCCTTCATCATCGGAAAACTCTTTAAGGAGTTCGTCCACTGTAACGTCATTTGATAGACCCTTCGTCTTCCGAAGACTTGGTCTTGAACGACGACTCATGACCCCATCAGGGACCTTGCCGTCATCTGGCAGAGAAAGGACCGAGACGAGGTCAGAGTGTTTAGTCAGTCGTCGCTTGAGTCCATTCGCGGGCGAGGAGGACCGGCCCTGCTCGCTGTCCTTCGTAAGAACAGTCGATTGGGTCAAGGTTGAATGTGAAGCATCAGAGTAAGAGACATCTGACCCAACCGCGCTGGAGCTTTCGGACATGATAGTAGAGAGTTCATGATGGCCATTCGTTGGCGGTCGCAACCTAGGCGTAGCCAATGACAAAGCAGCGGGGGTCATGGCATCTTTGAGCGTTTGACCATGAAGATTGGAATGCCCTTCGCTGCTTCCGGTCATACTTGAGCTGGTGAGTTCCGTTGACAGCTCTGTTGAAAGTTCGGTGTACTCGTCATCGTAGATGCTGCGCTCCTCGACTGTCTGGTAGACCTTGGGGTGGCTCATGTGTCCACTCGATTCGCCCTGGAAAGCCTCCTTTAACATTCCCAGGAAGGGACGCTTGCCCATAGTCTTGATAGGTGAAGAGGTAGTTCTAGTCGCTCGACTCCTCCTGAGACCGCTTGAGGGGGGTGTCTTTGCGTCTCTTGATTCGACTGGATCTTGAGCGCTTGTTGTCTCAGATGCTGTGAAGGAAGTCGTCGTCATTTCCGTGACCTCGGTTGAGAGGTCGGTAGCCTGCGAGGTTATCTTCGACGCCGGCATGGATGATTTCCTCTTAGTCTGAGACGGCAGCGAATCTGTTGCATGCTCTGCACTCTCTCTTTTGGGTGTCGTTTTGGAAGGCTCGGCTGGAGCTGCATTATCATCCACGAAGGGGTCAATGGTCGTGTTGAGCCACGTCTCGATGCTGGGAGGCTTATTCGCTGTCTGTGGCTTGGGGGCCTCGTTCATGTCCTGCATGAGCTTCTTGCCCTCCTCGGCCACTTTCTTGAACACGCCCGTGACGCCCTTGAAGCTGGAGTTACGTTCAACCTTTGTGCGTTTTGGTCGAGACCTGGCAGGGCCGTTGACCGGGAGGTCTAGTTCGGTGAAGGCAGAGTGGCCCCAAGGGATATCTCCCGGGATATCTGCGAGACTCTTGGCGGTCAGGTCAGAGCCCAACTCTGACAGGGGAAGGTGGGAGCCATCTCGATGAGAGTCATTATCGCTGTCGCAAGTGTCTTGCCCGGTTTTGCTTGACAATCCGCTGAGCTCACTCTTTGGTCGACGTGTGGAGGCCATCTTGCCCTTCGAAGCACCGCGTTGCCTCGTAGGCGTGGCTGGATGCGCAGTGGACACTTCTGTCGACAGCTCCGTTGGATCGACCTCAACGACGATTTGGTCGACATCGGATCTTCCATCTCCCAAGCTCGCACTGGCACCTTTTCTCCTTGCTGCTCGTGCGGCCTGCCGTTCCCTTCTTCGCTCCTCGAGTGATGGCTCACCCACTGCAGTGACGCGAATACCGTCATCGTCTGTCGTTTTCGTCCTCACTGGCCTCACTCGGATCCCATCATCATCCGTTTGGGCGGACCTACGTGTCCCGTCGTACGATTTAGATGACCGGTGGCTTCGAGGTGTTGGGGATTCCGGCTTCTCGACTAGCGCCGCCCATTCCTTGACTTTATTAGAGACTGAAGGATTATGGGTGCGCAGAACGAAGTCCTTGGGTAATCGTGCCGGACTTGTCGACTTCTTCGACAAGGGTGAGACTTTCCGCGGTGGTGATTTGCGCGGACGGTCTTTCATCCAATTGTGGTCGCTGACGACCCTCTTCTTAGGAGGGGATGCTGAGCGAGGCTTCTCATTTGCGACAAGCTCATCCCACGACGGAATCGTTCCAGTGCTCTTGCTAGGAGCATGCTTTTTCGAAGTCCTCCTCTTCTGTCGCATCTTGATCCGCACTCTGTCCTCCTCGGTTACGCTCTCAACTTCCTCTCCTGCAAAGGCGATGTCGGTAGGTTCGGTGGCGGCATCGTCTGGTGTTTCATCTGCGACGACAGCATTGGTTCTTTGCCATGCTTTGACTCGATCCTTGACGCCGCCTGGTGGCTGAATCTTTCGTACGGCTCCTGTTCGCATCTCCTGGCGCAACTCAGCCTTGACTGCCTCGACACTCTGTCTTCTTTGTTTCTCAGCTGCAAGCCGTGCAGGTGATGGTCGGCCCATTAGGAAGTCTGCTAATAAGGTTGGTGGTTCGGCTTTCCTGGAGAGATCCCTCTGTCGCGCAGCAGCTGGTGCAGACTTGGGTGTTGCGCCTTGCGCGCGGGCGGCTGGCGTGGTAGGATCATCGTCTGACGATTTTCCAGTCCGGCCTCTGCGTGGAGTTGTGGTGTGTTCCGTTGACGTTGGATCGTCGTCGGTACTTGAGTTGGCGGAAGCCATACTGGGTGTTTGTTGTTTATAGTGGCGGGTCGGCGATCAGGTAGCTGCGTCACCCACATGTCAACGAGACTGTGAGAAGAGAGGGAGGAATGCGGAAGGACAGGAAGGGATCGACATACGACGCAGACTCGGTGACCCTCGAAATCTTTGAACAGTTATCGCAACATGATATACGGCCAATCCGGAGTTTCCCAATGGGCTTGCGATGGTTTTCGTTGGTACTTGATGCGCCTCACTTATGCTCTGCGCTTCTGTTGAGTGACAGGCGCGAGTCGCCAGCTCCAGCAGCTGTTCTGTTTGTGTTGTGGAAATTCGGTCGTGCGTGGTCCAGTCGGGAAGCTGTAAAAGCGATCAAGTGAGCGAGAGGGGAAAAGACAGGCAAAAGATAACGTCAAGGAAGTAATGACAAGGCGAGGCAAGGCTTAAGGTAGCAGTAGCAAGGCAGATGGCAGTGGGTGGATGTGATGGATGCACGCAAAGCTGGAGCTCCTCTCAGCTGGCGGCGGGACGTCGCAGTGGGTGCATCTCACATGCAGCAGCGCAACGCAAGCAAGCAGCACCTGCAGACAATAGCTCCGGGCCTCCCTTAGCGCACTAACGGTAGTGGAAAAGCACTGGCAGTATCAAGTGGGTGCATTCAGCTGTAACAAAAACCCAAAATCATGCCAGATCGCACTGAAGACACATCCCTTGCAGCGTATTCAATACGCTGTAAAGCTTGTACAGAGCACTGCCCCCCAGCTGTGGCTGCTGGAGCAACCGGCCAAGGGCGAGGCGCCAGTCCGTATTGGGAGCATTTTGGATGGTGGGATGTAAACAAATGGACTCGACTCAACCTACGCAATTTGGAGGGGCGCGACAAGCAGTAGTAAGCGGCGCATTGACGAGGATTCGACGCCAATACGACCCCACGGGTCCAATCACAGAACCTGAGCCTTGCAGGGATGTCCTTCGTCCTTGTTCTGGACGAGAGCGCCGCGTGGCTTGCCCGATTTGCATCCTTTCAAGATTAGCTCGCCCGATTGAATGGGACAGAATGATATTTGACCACGACTAGAACAAGTCATTGTATTCACATTAGCACTTTTTGGCTCGGATTTGGGGCATGAATGTCTCAGACAAGGCCGCCATGCAAGTACTACTCTTAGCGGCTTTATCACCAACCTACCATGTTTTGCAGCCAGCCGCCAAGACACTGCCACGCCTATATCAGCTTTCCAAGAAATTGCAGTATACACACGGCACATTGACCAAAAGCACAAGGCTTCGGTCCGTGTTGTTGCAAAAAGAAGCCGCCCTGTTGGAAGTGATTATTTGAGGCTGCTCATCGTCACTGGAGGTACGATGACTGCCTAACCTAAGCGCCAAGTTGTAGTAGATAGTCCTTGCTTTCTTCGGGGAACCGTGGATCACTTCAAAGGTAATGCTTCCGGTCCAGACCGTAATCATCATTCTGTTTAGACTAGCCTGCTATCGTAATACATTGCCATTCCGGAAAATCAATCCAAGTCATTCGCATACCTGCAACTTCCAATTGTAAAAGCAAATTGTCGTCGAAGTCCAAAACACGCTCATGATCACCTTACAATCTTGACCCTTGATGTATCCTCCATGCGCTCAAACCGTGAGCCAGCAGCATACAAACTTCATGCGAAGATATGAACGTCGCTCACATGTCTGTATCCTCACCTCGACCACGGCGGTAACCTCCCCGTCTAGCCCTCCTCTCTTCCCTCTCCCTCTGCCTCGCCTCTCTCGCCTCATTCGCCTCTCTCAGCTCCGGCATGGGGTGATGGTAGCTCTTCGTGCCAACGTCACTTCCATCCAGCAGGCTCTGACTTGCGCCACTCAGCTCGCTTCCGGTACCGCCTGCACTGCGTTGGTAGCTGAAGTCGCGACGGGCCGATCTGCCTTCCTCCCTCAGCCTTCGAGCCTCGTTCCTAATTCTCTCGGACTCGCGGTCATTGTTGCGATCTGCGGTAGAGTACACCTTGCGGATACCGCTGCTGCCACCGTTGCCGCTGTGAGCTGCCTTCTTAGTCGGAGTGCCGGTTGGTGTCGTAGTAGGGGTTTCCTGGCGGTGGGAGAGAAGTTCAGATGATACAGTAGAGTCGGAAGGATTGGTTGAGCCGTCCCAGTTAGAGCCCTCAGATTGCTTGTTGATACCACCGACGCGCGCAGCCTTCTCATGACGGTAGTTGCGTAGCTCGTCGCGGGCTGCTTTCTCGGCCATATCGTCTTCCACACCAGCCTCGCCAACGTGACGCTTGCTGCTGCTCCTCTTCTTGCGACGCTCTCGTTGCTTCTCGCGGTCCCGCTGTTCCTGCCTTTGACGTCTCTTCTCGCGTGCTCCAATGTCGCTTGCTCCCGCGGTGACACCGCTCAGGGCTGTGCTCTCCGTAATGACTGTAGTGGTATCATCATCAACGTCCTTGTACACGCTGCCGCCGCCCAAGTTGGTTGAGGGCGTGGCATTGGACAGAATGGTTCCGTTGGGCCCCTTGCGTCGTAGCACGGTAGTCTTGTAATCGTCCCAGTCATTCTCCTTGAAGTAGAAACCACCATTTTTGGCCCAGAAAAAGAACCAAATCATGGTCAATACCAGAGCGAGTCCAATCAGGGCAAACAGAATGAAGAAGCCGACATTGCTGATGTCGTGCGGATCGAGAACACCTGCAGATGGGTCTTCCTTCTTCCAGGCATCATCGTCGTCGTCTTTCTTCTTGTCCTTGTCGTCATCGTCGTTGCGGGTGAGTAATTGGTGTGATGCCTCGACAAGAGGTCCCCAAGCAGCATTTGCAGCCTGGTTCAGTGACCTCTTGTTGAGCCACGCCGGAATGGCCGGGGCCATACTTGCTGGGTTGGAATGTGCCTGTCTCGCGGGAGAGGACTACCAAGCGGCGGCTCGACCCGCTTGAGCACTGAGGTTGAAGACGTCAAAATGTACTTGCTCGTTGAAAAGAGCAAATTCGAGAAGGGTTGTAAGTCGTGAATGACGATATGAAATCAATGAGTTGCTATGTTGGAGGATAGAATCAAAGCTGGCAGAAGGACAGGGCACGCCTGGGAAAGCTGGGTGGCAGCCTGATGCAGCGTCACTGGACGTTTCCCCAGAAACCACTACAATACGGGCGCAGTGGGTGCGGGTGGCACAGACGTACGCCAGCTCCAAGTTCCTACTACCACAACCATTAATTCACGAAACTTAGCCAATAGGCGCGAAGGTAGGACTAGAAAGGATGTAGAATGCACTGAACTTCGCTTTATGTCTTTCTCTGGTCTTTAATTCCATGAGGTACCGTTCAGAATGAAGAACCGTCTTTGCCTCGTCTTTACGAATAGTTGACACTGTGACGTAAGGAGCGTAGAGTAAACAATACTGTGGTCGCCACAGCAACCACCAAAGCCCGCAAACGGTAACGTTCGCATGTACCAAGTGAAAGGAAAAACTACCCATTCTTGAATGGAGAACGAGACGCAGTCGGTAAGCTGGCAATGGGAGGAAGATCACAGGTATGGTAATTGTATAATAATCGTACGTAGCTGCACAACACCTGAAGGGCTCGCGCGGAGTGAGCCTTGTGTTCTGTGAACATCTGACATGCCATCTACCGTTCCGCCAAACAATCCCAAGGTCCATCTGCATCGAACACATTGTCCCGATAAACAAGCTTCATCCCTAGAAACCCACGCCGTCGGCATGTTTGCATCTACTGCTGCGTTGAGGCTACGAGTGGGCGCGACACGAGCCCAAAAAGCCACGCCAGTGGGCTGCGAGTCTGCTACCAGAGCCCCCCGCAGCCTTGTTCTAATCAAGCTTCCGAGAAACCAACATAGATAAAACCCAAATGTAGATGGCACCCCAAATGTCCAAAAAAACGTCCGCCGATGGGTCAGGCAACGGGTGTGAACCCTCTGACCCGTACAGTCTAAGGTGTTGAGCAATATGAAGCAGCAAATTGAAGTGTAGAAGAAAGAAAAGGGGAATCATCGAAAACTCCTCCGGGCCATTCCAGGGCGTCCAAGCGGCCAGCCTGTGGACAACCAACGCATGAAACATCGTGCAGCGAGCACAAGAATGTCAGCTCCTTGTGGTCTCGAAAGAGGTTCGCTCCATGAAGAAGTACTCCGTAATCCGGGTGATAGCAGATACGGGATGACATGACGTGATTCAAAAGAGAAAAGAAATTGAGCTGGCCAAAGGCCGGCACAATGACAAAAAAATGAAGAAAAAAGAAATCGCTCGCTGCATGTGCATGCCCTTGACTCATCATCGCAACCGCAAATCATTATAGTCGTAACAATCGTTCATCGTTCAGAGATAGTTGGTCAAATGGGGGTCGTATGGAGCGTGCGTTGGAGCATACCCACGGCTTTGCGAATCCGACTGGCTTGGGGCTCGGCCTCGATAAGCCAGCGCTCTCTGGCCCATCCGGCTTTGCGAATCCTCGAGCTGGGGGAAGATAGTGCTGCCCCTTTCGCTACCTGATCGTGACCGAGATGGTCCAGCGCTGAAGATAATTTCGCCCCCCTCGCACTCAATCTCCAGACCTGAAGCACGATCGCGAACAATTGCCGCGCCCGAAACCTTGAATTTGTAGTCATCGCCGCCTCCACCTGAAGATCGAGTGAAGCCTGTTGTGTTGCTCCGCTTGTAGTACTCGCTATCGTCGTGGCTGGCACTGCTGCGTGTAGAACGACTGCTGGGTACTCCGCCACGTTTGCTTGCCTCGCGCAGTACTTTTTCGGTCAGCGGGACCTTGCCGCCATTCATCCGATCCTGGTACCTCACGGCGGCCTCAACAGGATCTTCCTCCAAGCTCGCTCCTCCTCCACCGAGTGCTGCTCCGTGTATAGACGAGCGTCGACTGTTGCGCTCAGCCAGGACCAGCTCGTAATCGCCATGGTCGTAGCTCTGAGACCCCCTTTGCGGCTTCATGCGAGAAGGCTGCGGAGATATGTCATGGAACAGATCATCTTCGCCGAAGAGATCGTCATCCGCAAAGCCTCGCGTTCGCTGGTCTGCAAACCCAACGGATCTGCGATTCGCATTGGAAGGGCGCTGTTGACGTAGTGGTGAAGGCTGTGGTGGCGGACGGAAAGGCGCCACAACAGGCATGGCGGAGTTTGACCTCTGAGGAACCCAGGTCGGAGGTGGCATATCTTGCCTATCTCGATCCCTTTCACGTCGGCTTGACTGCGAAGGTCTGCGTGCGATAGGCCGTCCTAGTGGCTCATCGTATTCCGGCGGTGGAAATCCCATGGAGGATGGCGGACGGCCGCCCATTGCGGAGGACGGGCGTTGCTGGAAGCGAGCCTTAAGTCGATCTCGGGATTGCATTGAAGGGTCTAGAGACGGGTCAAAATAGCCCTGCGGCTCGGCCATTCCAGGAGGTGGCGGATGAGGAGGCATAGGCGCGTGCATCATTGGTGATGGAGGATACATAGGTGGCGGGAACGTTCCCACCGGGAAAGGGGGTGGTTGATGCCAACTTGGGTTCGACACAGGAGGCCTTGCGGGCTGACCCGCGTAATAGCTGGCAGGGCGCCGGTTACCGGGGCGAACTGGTCCAGAGGTCGCTGGCTGAATACCGTAGTATGACGCATCTTCAACATTTGGCCGAGCAAAGCCTGTCTGGTAGTTGTTGATGATTGGTTGAGTAGCGGCATGTTGCGGAGGCGGTGGTCTTGCAGATCTAGGAACTTGTGCCTCCTTTGGGGTCCGCCCTGAGTCTGGTGCATTTCGTTCTCGTACATCAATGCTGGGTCTCTCTCTCCTTCTCCTGACCGCTTCGCGAGGTCGCTGGTCCGAATCTTTGCGGCCCGCCGATGGCTTCAAGGGCATGCTCTGTTTGGAAGACCGGGTTGTGGAATCGGTCTCGGCGTCAATAAGACTGGCAGAACTCGATCCAGAACGCTCTGCGGGGGGCCTGGATCCACGCGACTTGCTGGTATTTGAACGCTGAGGAGGTGTTGGTGGTGGTGCTTGAGAAGTAGCATAGGCGCGGGTATTTTCATCGCCCTCAATCGAACTACCCGTATCCTCCTCTGCGTCCTCTACATAGGCGCGGCGGTCTGGAGGTGCCATGATAAGATCAACTTATCGAACAGGCGATGTAGAGAGCCGCGGCGTAAGTCTCCCCAGAAGAAGGGAGAATATATTGGAAGCCACTTCCCTGGAGAAGGACCAGTATGGTGACGGCGGGGTAAAAGACCCCGTTCCTGGTGAAGCGTCTTCAATAGCAGAGATTATGCCCCGATTGGGTATACTTTGGGAGTTGGCAAACACTCGGTTCTGAGGGCAAAGAGAAGTGGAAGAGGAATGCTGTCTTCCTCATGGGATGAAGGCGGATGATGTCGTGGCCGAAAGCTGGGTTTCGTCGAGCACAGGTCGATTAAGGCGTCAGTCGAGGGAGGTAGAGTAGAACCATGGAGTACATGGATCGGAGTCGAATGCGCTCGAATAGCTCGCAGTGCGACGAGTTCTGCGGATGTCAAAGTGTTGGATATTTGCAAGTTGTATGGATGCGAAGGATTGGTGCGTAGTCAACGGAGGTTTCTCAGCGAAATGATGAGCGACGGCAGCGGGACAAAAATTATGGCGGAGGAGAGAGGAAGGGAGACCCGCCGGTAGTGACGAGGGGGGGTCTTTAATGGGGAACCATGGCTGGACGGGAGCGAAATGGGAGCACACCACTCTGGGGGGTGTGTGGGTGTGGAGGACGAAGGAGGTAGACTGCAGGAGTTGACAGGTAACGAGGTCACCACAGCAATGCTGGCAGCATTGACGAGGGGACGTGACATGACACCCAGATTACTGGCTTCACGATGAGTGTTTTGATAAACGCTAGGCAAGCACATGGGACACCACAGGACTCAGGGGAAGCTACCTTACTTAAGGAATGTGATAAACTTGGGCGAGACAGTCCAGCGTGAGAGAGATGCTGTACTCGCGTGTAAGTTGCGGCTCTCACAGTATTTACAGGCCATGTTACAGGGGACATTACACCCAACCCAGTCAGGAATGCGGGAGGGAGCGAGGACATGGCACCCAGGTAGGGTGGGTCTGGAGTGGAGGACGAGGCCATCCTGGGGCTTGTCAGTTAGTACCTTAAGGTGTCAGTGCATGTCAGTGGTAGAATAAGGGTTATGGACAGCCTGGAACTGGCTGTACCTTGGGCGACTTTGCCGTAAAACAACAGCCTTATTGTGACGCTTTTTCCGTCGTAGGCCAGAGCTCAGCAGCATACGCGGCAAGTGCTTCCAGGTCGCGGCTTGCCTGGAGCGCCAGTGTGTGCTAAAGCAGATCCTTCATGCTCTGTACCCAACTAACCGTTGCGGCCTGGCCGGTACCACCACGGCGCGTACCGTCCCTGCCGAACTTTAGCATCATCTCCAGTATGTACCTGCCGGTGACTCTTACTACTGCGAACTTACCACGCCGCAGCTGCTTCTGCACGATAAATACACGGCCCGCGGTACTTCCTTCGAATCACTGCACGGTACTGTAAAGTAGTGCCCGATATGACTTCGCCCTCGATGTCGTTGATCACCGATTCTTGAAGATATCTTCTATTCAGCACTATCAAGTATGAAGCTGAGAGAGGCTAACGAGGTGACCTACTAAAAATGGAGGGTACCTTGTCATCAAGCCACTCCCGAATCGTGCCCACCCCTCGCCTCATTCGATCAGTACCTGAGCCCAGGTGCCAGCATACCTAAGGTATTGTAAGTATTGTACCTGCCTCGTTGATCTCGTTGTTCCCAGCTGATTCAGACAGCCCTGCAGGAGTGCTATGAGTCCTCAGGTTGCTCTGCTTGCAAAGCTCAGGGTCTAACGGGCTTGGATCTGAGGGCCAAGCATCGTGACAAGACCCTGAGCTCCGCTGGCGCCAGCCCCAGACCACCACAAGGGCGTCGTGGAGCCAGCATGGCTTTGGTCTAACAGGGCTGTCCTGGGTCCCCGATCTTCCGGTACCGCTCCGCACCAAGCCCTGTCTTGCATTGTACCCATTGACTAGGTATCCAGTTGTAACGGGCTCGTCTAGGATCATCGGTAACCTGTTGTGCATCTCACGCTCGTTTCCGAAACAAGTCCATGCTGTATCATCACAAAAGCTGTTCATATCATTTTGTGACTTTTCATGTGTACTGACCGTCTTCTTCTGTAGGTATTCCCTACCCGTCTCCAAGCTGGTACGGGTGGCTGCAGCACGGCTTTCAGTACCACTGGGCAAGCATTTCCCGTCATATGACACTGGCACGTCAACGCCCTAATAATCCCTAGCTAAGAGACCCCTCAACAATTCCGCCCGAGATGGCAGGGACATCCCGAGAAGATGCGAGCCATGTACACGAGTTGGCTCCACGATTCTGCCGATCGCCCGCCTACAAGGCCACTCCTGGGGCAGGATCAAGAATCAGGGCGGACATCAGGAAAGGACTCAATGCCCAACTGTGGACCTCCACTGTCCCAATTGGGCGCCTGATCGTTGGGAACCACCCGAATGCTTCCCACCACATGGCCTTCAATTGGCGGGAGTTGTGTTACTACGATCCTTGTGTGGACTCATCGCTGAGCTTCTGGTACATTCTGAGAGCTGGCGGTTGCGATCGAGAGCCACGAAAATAGGGACTGCACCACAATGTGTTGGCTGAAACACGACATGACTCCAGCGCACTTCAAGGGCCCAAGTCTCTCGAATGTCAGCCAACGACAATGCCCTTTGGTCTATGCAGAACAGCGACGCGTCGGGGCGCGCATGGACGGCTTGTTGCAGAATGATCTGCTGATTGGACAAATGCCTGGAATCATGCGGTATCATGCATTCTGGCGCTGCTCACTCACTAGAATGAATGTCTCTGATCATTCCGTCTTGCAGCCCCTATTCCTACCCATCTCTCACTTCTCGAAAAAAGCCGCAGCGCTGCTATAATGTCGCTATTACGACGGCGCGTGGCTGATTCCATGTTCCCATCTTCGCCGTTGTTGGTCTCGAGCAAGTCAAGCGAATGCTACACGCCATCGCCAGTGACTGTACACAGTCCGGCCGCATCATTTGTCCGCAAGGGCCAGCAATTGCGTCAAAGTCTCCCTGGGCTCTTTCCGTCGCGCTGCGGCTCCATGTTGTCTCTGCCCAAAGCCTAGTACTGGCTGGTCGAGTGGTTGGGTACCAATTCCAATTGACGCCTCGCCTGACCCAGGTGCTGCAGACTAATACAGGCAGCTTGAAGCCTAGGTCTCGGATGAAAAGACGAACTTATTTTTGATGCTCCAGCAGAATAAAATAACCAACTTAGTGATGAAGCTGGCGAAGGTTCATTTGGAAGCCTGACTGAAGGTGCCGACTCGCATTAGTCTCGCGCAAGAACAGTCATCATCGCAGTCGGCTCGTCACTGCAATTCGGAGGCCAGCGCATCATCCGTCCACCTGCTGCAAGAGCCCAATCACTCGACTGGGTCATTGTGCATGCTTTAAACTGGGCCTTCTGCTCGCTTGATAGGACAGGATAAGTACGAGCGGCTGAGAGTCGGCCTCTCCCAGACTGACAGCAGATGACGCTAACGTATAATGGCATCACGATGCTGCTGCGAGCTGGACACCCTTTTGTTCATGGTTGCAAATTGGGTCATGTAGTGTACCAACGAGTAGCTGAAGAACGTATTGTATCTCCAGGGTAAAGTACTTGACAATTAGAGCTCATCCTCAGGTCGACACGTGCCGTCTTGTATGACGCACTTATGTATTGGCACCTCCTCGAGGGTACGGAGGACTGAGAACAGTGCAAAGCTCAATTAAGAGCTACATACAAACGCCAACGCCCGAATTCTTCTCAGCAACTGCTGGAGGCAGACAATTCAGTCCGCCTTTCTCCATCAGCACGCGGCACGTTAAAGCCGATGTTATGCCAATGGCAACACCAGTTCCCCAGCACTTTCATCTCAGCAGAGCGCTGAGCTTGACTAGTATCCAGTGCCAGAACGACAGTAGCTCTGCATCTCATTCCTCCAATGAAAAACCTGTGAAGCAGCTCGTACCGGGCACGACAGGAACGCAACCGCACCAGGCAATGGGGTAAGTTGTGTAGGGTGTCACCCTTGTCAGATCGTCAATATCGAGTGATGATCCGGTTGAGATGTGAACCAGGATGATCCCGGGACGAACTACGATAAAAGTGCAGTAGAGATGCGGAGGTCGGGTGTCTGGAAGAACGAGTGGCGGTAGTGGTGCCATTGCTAAAGCTCACCGCTTTTTCGTAATCTGAATCTCGCGCGGGGAGAGATTCAGGACCGGCAGTATCTTTCGCAGCGAATGCGGTTGGCAGCTTCCGGGTTGCTCGATCGTTCTCGTGTCAATGCACGAAACCTGAGCATGCGCGGCATGGCTGGACATGCGCTTGGGTTGTGGCCGAGTCTTGTCGCCAATGACACGCATTTGGCCGCTGCATCAATTTTGGTTCATCACTGTTTCGCAGGCCCGTGGTCCAGAGCTGGCCATCTCGGCTAGTCTCCAAGCTCACAAAGACCGAAGCTATGTGATCACAGATCTATGCTTTTGAGCTTCCTCTTGTCAGTCCGATTGCGCGCCTTAGCGTTATGAGGTCGGATCTTTAGGCGGGAACGCTAAGGTCAGCAACGACAGCGCGATGATCTGACAGACGAATGTTATCGTCAAAGCTGTTGGCCAGCACCCCGAATGTCTTCACTGTTGCATATCGAGGCTCCTTGATGAAAAGGAAGTCGATACGCTTGGGCACCTCACCCGGTTCGCCGAAACTAGTGTAAGTGATGTAGTTGCCGTAATGCTCTCGTTCGGGAACGAGATCTGCGACATCTGACATGCCGCTGCCTTTGGCAGTCATGAGCTTGTACGCGCCGTCAGTGGGATCGCTATTGAAGTCGCCCCCGATCAGAACAGCAGTTGGCCCGACATGACCGTCATCGGGGCTTTGATTCCACTCCTTGGCAAACTTTATGAGAAGCTTTGCGCTATTCTCGCGGGCTTTGACGCCAATATGATCGAACTGCAGAACGAAGTCAGCAAAGAGCACAATTTGAAATTCCGTATAACGACTGTCGACCTGGCGTATACTTACATGGGTGGACATCACGATCACTGCCACACCATTGTGCTTGTGAACGAAAAGCCCCATGGTAACGATACGATTCAGGACAGCATCCCAACCTTTTGAAGGCTTGTCGGGCGTATCACTTAACCACTTGGTTTCATTTTTGATGCATTTCCATGTGTCTGATCGGTAAAACACGGGGGAAAACTCGCCGTCGGTAGCTTTCTCCTCTCTACCACGGCCAATGTGGGACCAAGAGTCTCCGAGTGTTTCTTGAATGTCCTGGACTTGCGAGTGCAGTACTTCCTGGAGACAGATGAAGGGACTGTCGTGCCCCTCAGTAGTGAAGATGAGTTGACGGGACAGCTTGGGGCCGCGCACAGCCCAGGGCTGCTCACCGAGAACGGGAGTCTCAGTGGCGTATCGGATGTTGAAGGAGATGATGCGCAGAGGGATAGAGGGCCTGAGCGACTGGGAATTGGGGATCCGCATATTGGGATTAGGAGGTGAACCAGCAATGATCTCCTGTTGATGATTGTCCTGTGTCACGACTTCCTGTTGTCCTCTTAGGGTAACCTCGGTAGTCGGAATACCCTGGAACTTGGATCGGGTGGTGTGATAAGTTTCCGCTGTAGGTGACGTACGGCTATGCCAGAACAGAAGAAGCAGCAGAAAGATAGACGGGAATGCGAGAAGATGAAAAGGAACAGTCGAGCGCGCAGTGCGTCGTCTTGCGGCAAAGGAGTTGGCCGACATAAGACAAGTTGTTGGCGCGACGTGTCGGAACGTGGCCGAGACTGTGGACGTTGGTCGTCGTCACTGAAGGCGCGATCGCCCCCCAGACGGAGTGGCCTGGCGCCTCCCAGTTTCAAAATGGCCTCGATGGCGTTCGGTCGTCACGTGCTTCGTTCCAAACATGAAAGTCCCCTTATTACCACGCATATCACGATGAGGTCGAAGCTACAGCCTTGCTCTGCTAAATGGCCTGGCAAGAATTCTGGGCTCAAGCCTCATCGCCCTTGTGGACAATGTGGTGTTCTTACTGACTCAGCTGCAGACATGCTACCCTCCCTTCCCAGCACTGCGGCTCAGCGCTTCGTGTCTCGAGCAGAGCTGGACTGCATCTGGATCGCACGCGTTTCGAATGCTCGAAACAAGTCGAAAGACAGATGAAAATGTTCGAGGCCAGGCCAGCCCAGAACCAGCTGCTGAAAGCATGCGACAGCCACAATTGCCGGAAAGCCCGATGGCATTCAGCTCTGCCATGGTGGTGAAGGGTCATGCTCACGTTGCATGCTATTGCTTACCTCCTCCAAGCTACTATCACCATACAAAACCGATAACAAGTCATGCGAGATTCTTGTCTCTATTGGTTGGTTCGGCGATGGAGAGCTCGTGATCGTCAAGCGAGTGAGAGCACGACTATCCCATTTCACGACTCGCATGGTTCTAAAACATGGACTTTCGGCACTTTGCCCTCAATAACAAGAAGTTGCATGCTGGTCGTCCTCATGAGCAGTGTTCATGCAAGGCACCGGTGCCTTGCATAGGCGGTGATCCTTTGGGCCTGCAGCGACTTTCTTGCAGAGTCCGATCCGACTGGCATTTCCTCGATCCGATTTATGGATCAGATAAACCACATGAGTTGAGGCTCGCTCACGTTGTACCCCCGCCGCGATTCAGAAGCGTGACCTTGCCTTGCTGCTGTCAGAGGAAGAGGGTGGCGGTTCCGCCAACCCCACAAACACGGACAGGCTGCACCGCGACAGCCGCTCGGACCGGTCATCTTTGCCTGGACGGCTTCACCCATGGCCCGCACCCGTGTCAGATGGTCCAAAATAGTGCAACACTATGCCTTGATGGCTGCTGTGATGATTGTCCAGAGATGGTGTCCTGCTTGTCTCACCTTACGAAGACCCTCGTCCACGAGCCACTCAACTGCTTCGCTCATGACGCTTGCTCATCTCATCCTGGCTTTGAGGTGCGACGCCTCTCCCTTCCGTTCGCAGTAGCCTGCAGATAGTACGGTAGCGGTTGTGCCAACCCAACCGCCAGCCCCGAGGCAAGGCCAAAGCTGAGATGCCCCATCCTTGGGTTTTCTACTCGCCAACCCCGGCATGTGCGGCTCACTGCACCTTTGCGATAGCGCCTCACGCCTTGTTCTGCTCACAACCAAAGGCCCGTTTGACGCGTCCAGTCACAGGCCGAGACGCACGCAGGGTTCGCCGATCTCGACCCTGTGCAGGTACGGCCAGATTAATGGCTGCCTCGCGCACCACCGCTGAATTCCATGACATGGCGAAGTTGGTCTGACCTTGAAGACGGCAAAGTGAGTAAGACATGGATGAGCAGAAACATGGTGTTGCAGAACAAGCTGTGTCCGCGGACGCGCAACAGTGATGGCGAAACATTCTTTCGCATTCGAGACCAAGATGGTCACTCAGACAGTTCGACATTCACGTGGACTGGAGGCTGCGCCTTTTGCCAAGCGGCTGATGACCACCTTATTGCGCCTCACAGGGTCTCCAATCTGAGATGGTGTGTGACTGATACGACTACGCGGGCGCCGTGCACCGACTATTCTCACTTCTAGTGGAGTGAATGAGTCGTTCCAAGGATTGTGTTAGGTAGTCCTCTGCCTGGTGACTAGACAAGGTGCAAGTCGTGTTGGTCAGATATAAGTATAACCACCCTCGCTCCTTGTTCGATGGCTTGCCAGTCGGTCAACTCAGACAGGATCCCACATCCCCATTTGACAAGGCTCTTCTTCCTTCTCAAACCTCAGGCGAACACAAACCCTCTCGTCTAAACCCGTGATATTCACCGCCCGGGCCAGGCTGTGCAAGTCATCCTTTTGTCAAAGTGGCGATCTGGAAATACCATAGAAGTCGCCGCGAGGTGCTCAGTCCTTTTGTGCACGGGATCGCACCACATCGTCGGACAATCCATTATTTACCACTCCCAAACGAAATGACCACCGACTCTGAGCTCCGCTCCCGCCGGGACTCATGGCCGCCTACCCAGCTTCGTCTGATCCGGTCATCCTCGAAGGAGGACCCAAAGCCACTCCCACACGATATCGACGAGGATCCTCTGACCTACTTTCTCACACCAACTCCTCAGCTAGAGGATGACGATATACTCGGTGAGGCGATGATGGACTTTGATGCCGGCATTGAGGACCACCATCACGGCCCCGATATGGTTCGAAGTGTGAGCCCATCCACTCTTGACGGCCTTTCTAAGCCATCGAGCCGTGCACGAACCCCCGATTTCGACTTCGACATGCCTTCTCCTAGCGAAGAAGAGGACGACGAAGAGGACTACATTCGCTTCTCACCGAATGGCTTCTCATCACGTTTCCTATCTCTCCCCGAATTCGCCATCGACGGCCGCCGGCCTCGCCCTCACAGCCCCCTGTTTGGACGCAGCAACAACAGACCCGCCAGCTTCCCTGGGCCAGGGTCACCTCCTCGCGGCCGTGTGCTTCACACGCGCGGCAGGCACAGCCCAGTACGGAGTGTGTCCGCCCGCGGAAGGCCAAATCACCTATGGAGAGAGCCAAGCCCAGATGTTTGGTCGATCGAGGAAGAAACCGAAGAGGACATGGCGGTCGTGGCCAAGAAGGATGAGCTCGCGCAAATCCAAGGTGCCAAAACCTGTGGAAGAGATGGAAAGACGAAGAAGAAAGTTAGATTCGTGCTTCCTTCAGAGGAGAAGTGATGTTCATGCAGGACACTCACTAGTTCGCTTGCATTGCTATGGCGTTACGATCGGAAGAGCTTGGACACGGTAATACTTCACAGGCTGGATGCATGTAAATGGCGTTTTTGGGATTGAACATCTGAATTTGCTCGGCATTATGGTTGGCAGATTGGTAGAAACGGGAACAATGCAATACCTCTCATACACTCTTTTATTTCGCTCTTCCTCTCTTCCTCTCTTTGGTGCTCTGACTAGTTGAGCTGAGGTTTGTTTGCATGCAGTTGTCATCAAGTTCGTACTTGAGTTATAAGTCACATTGCAACGGAGTATTACTATTTGCGCGGTAGTTGTTTGCGCGGTACCTTACAGCCTATGTCAAATATCATTTCAAGACCTCCAATCTAATCTAAGATCTCATCTACTATGCCTGCAATTTTGCTTACTATTTACATGCTAATTTACATGCTATTCTATATGCTATTTTATCTGCTATCTTATCTACTATTTCACCTACTATTCTACATGCTCTCTTACTTGCTTATAAATACATTTAAGCTGGATAACCAGGACACCGCGCGGATTACTACCGCGCAAATAGCCATATACTTGCAAAGCGGCTACTTTCCGTTCCATATCACCTCAGATTGCTTCGTGAAGCTCTAACAAGACCAGGTGAAGACACCAAATCCTGATGCATACGTGAGTCGATATGGAAAATACGGAACTTGCCTAGAGCAGCCGATGATGGAGTTGCCAAGACTATGAGCTAGAGATGTAATCATAGTGAATAAAATAGCAAGCAAGTTGAGCTGGTGTTTCGCAGCCGGGGCTTGATCTCCTCGCTGCGGCACGGAAGGGATGGTGGTGAAACAGGGGCCCATATGCACGGGCTTGGCCAAAGTGAACTGTGGTGCGTGGTGGTTCGGATGCTTCAAGCTGTATAGCATGAACTATCGTTCATGATTAGATCCTCTTCTACGGGCAGTGCGATGTTTGCAAGAAATCAGAAGGTTGGCGATGAGTGATGAAGCCTGACTCGGTCTGTCTAGACTTCCCTTAAAAGCCAGCCATCCTGTGGTAGACAAAGGCGGGGATATACAGGGGACGGGATGTCGTCACTGTTAACGAGTCGTGGGTATCTGTGCTGCCCAACCTAACGCGGCTAGCCGTGGCCGACAGGGCGCATCCCCCAGAAATCATGGGTCGAGACCCAGAAATGGAACACATTCTGCACACTGCAGTGAGTAAGTTGTTCTAGCGCCGGGCCCTGGAAACCCACTGTGGTCCGTACTGGGCCCCCCACCGCAACTGAAGCAAGACAGACGGAGACTCTGGCACAGTGGACCACGGACGTCTGGGCTGCTGTAGTGGTCTCAGCGAGGTCCGACAGTGTCCCGCTTGACCAATCCCCTCTGGCTGCGTCTGGAGATAAGCAACTTCACACCGCACTGCGGTAGAGTCAGTCCCTCATCCTCGCTCCCACGTTCCGCGCTTCACCACCACCAGCACCACCAGCACTTCCTCATCATTGACTTCCAACTCTCTTTCGTCCACACCTTTCTGGCAGTGCCTTTCTCCCAACTTGCAGCCCCCTTTTCATTCGCCTTCTCCTCTGCTTCGTTCTTCGACCCGACTCCTCCTCTGGCCTGTCTGCTCTTCTGTCCCGCTGGTTCCGGTCGCGCAGCAGCAATCGCCTTGTCTCACTTCCCTATTCCGGTGGCGAGACACTGGAAACCATCACCACCGAATTCCCAATCAATCACCCGACGAGCACCATCCACTGCAGAACCTGGTGCTGCAGAGTGGCACAAGACGCTGGCCTGACGACCCATTGATTGCGACAGCGAGCAGCTGCACAGGCCGCAAAGTGTATTGCGTTCTATCGGTACGAGCTACACTCGTCGTTCCCACGCGCCTAATCGACGCCTCAAGTGCTTCGTCATCTCGTTGCCCTCCGACCGAACCGCCGCCCTCGATCCTCGTCCACCCTGCGTCGGCCGCATCCCTCCTTCCACAATTTCGGCTTGTCATCTCAAATTGCCCGTTGCCCTCGAATTTCCTACGACTTTGATACCCATTTCCGCCGCTACGACGATTTCCTGTGCGCCTTGAGCGATTCGCCGATAACTGAACGGACCCAGGCGGTGACGCGAACAACTCCCTCGATCTCGCAACACCCATCCCTTCAATTTCTAGCTCGGGTGGCCACTCTATCACCGGCCGCCCTTCAGTGATATCCGGGGTTCTGTTGCCGACCAGCACCTCGAAAACCCTACCACTACGCTCCACGTTGAGCAGTATCGCTCGTCAACATCACAATGGGCGCTGCTTCATCAACGCCGTCCTCGGCCTTCACAGGCGTCGTCATCGGCCTGGCCTCATCATTCGGTTCCATAATACTGATTGCTCTCGTTATTTTCATCTTTTGGGCAACAGGATGTGCAGGTTCTGGCAGAATCCTGCTCGACCGGCTTGGCCGACCCGGCGAGTACGATGACGAGCAGGCATTCGCAAGAGAAGAGGCAGAGGCTCTTGAAACGATGGATGATATGACGAGAACCGAATATCTCAGAGCAAAAGGTATGCTAGCATTGCGCATAGACTTGCCGATACTCACAGGTCTACTGCATCGGCCACCGAACTTGATTCACTGACGCTTTCCAGCATTCGTTACGGCAAACCCACCCGAATCTGTGCAGACCGACATATCTCTCTCCCAGTACCTTGCAATCCAAGAGAAGGGAGTCTCAGCCTGGGAGTTCGAGCCTGAGCTGGAGATTGCCAACTGCTTCGTTGAAGGTCGGACGGAAATCGAGTTCTTCGATCTGGAGTGCACCGTTCTTAGCAACCTGCCCGTGCCGAAACAAAATGACGTGTACTACTGGGAGGCCAAGATCTACGATAAGCCCGAGAGCAGTCTGGTCAGCATCGGCATGGCTACAAAACCGTATCCGTTGTTCAGGCTTCCAGGTGAGTGCCATTGATCCCTGGCACGAATGCCGACCATTCGCTAACATTTCTAGGTTTCCACAAATACTCTGTTGCCTACCAGTCTACTGGGACACGCAGGTACAATCAGCCGTTCAACTCGACACCATACGGCCCTGCCTACGTTCAGGGTGATGTGATCGGCGTCGGATATAGGCCTCGCACGGGTGCCATCTTCTTCACACGCAATGGCAAGAAGCTGGAAGAAGTGGTGCACGGTCTGAAGGCGCAGAACTTCTTCCCGGCCATCGGCGCCAACGGTCCAGCAACAATCCACGTCAACTTTGGCCAGGCTGGCTTCAACTTTATTGAGGCCAATGTCAAGAAGTGGGGATTGGCACCAGTAACAGGCAGCCTTGCTCCCCCACCCCCATATGGCTCTGAGCAGGGTAGCATCTTGCTGGAAAGCGGAACCAAGGACGGCTACACACCAGGACAAGGTGGAAGGACACACAGTCACTCTATCACCGGCACTTCATACAGCGTGCGTGGCGGACAACATACCTTGAACGCCCAGCACGGCCGTACAAGGAGTGGGAACTTCCGCATGCTCCCCCCGACGAGTCCCGGTCCAGTTAGAAGCCCGACCGATATCTCGCTTGCACAACTGGTGCCCAACGACGACAATGGTGAGGCCAGCAGTAGTGCTCCGCAAACGCAGCACCATGAGCACAACCCGCTGAACCTGCACCTCGAGGATGCTACGAATCCACCACCGGACTATGTCAGCCCTCCCGACTCTGATGCTGACGCCGGCCACCCTGAAACCGACACAGAAGACGAAGCACCCTTGATACGAGTCGTAAATCGAAGTAGAGGTGATTCCTCGGCAACTGTGACGCTGAGGACACAGGCAGCTCCAACTCGACCACAGCCTCAGGGTCCCGTACCAAGTTACAGCGATGCAGTCCGCGATGGTGCAGGTGCAGACATGCATCGAGCCCACGACTCCGATTCTGAGGAAGACGAGGATGAGGATGTCCGAGAAGCAGCTGAGGCATCTGATTCGAGTACTGGATCTGCGACGTCTGATTCCAGTTGATTTTCAATACGCGATAATCATTGCATTAAGCGTAGCCCGCCTACCTGACGACCACATATCGTCTTCTCGACTTTTCATAAAACAGGTGTTTTTGGAGTTTCTGGCCCTTGCTGCTTTACACAATCCGCATGTTTCCGGCATCGACCTGCCACGTTACAACTCGATTCGTTTTTTTTGTCTACAAGTCTTGGTTTCTAGGTATCGCCTTCAGCTGTGTGCCTTGCTGCTGCTTCGGTAGTGCAGTCCCCATGTTATGAAGCCAATGGGACGGGGTCGTGTACATTTCATCAGCGGGTAAGGGGGAAAGAACTGGGTTTACTGGGTATGATACCACTATGCACATATGGCCTCCTGACGAATAAAACTGCGATTTGAATTCCTACGCTAAAGCTGTTTGCCCTCACGAAGCATCTGTCATGGTGAATCTGTAACATGACGCTTCTTAGATCAACTCACCCTCTGGTGGATGCTCCAATAGCCCTCTCTTCACAGTAACCTTCGGCTTCTCGCAAGTTCTTACCTTCAGCTCCTCAGTTCCTCTTATCTGCTTGAAGTGCAACGCCCCATACCTCAACAGCTCAGCGAAGGTATTTTCCTTTGCATCAGCCCCTTCGTTCTCAGGCCACAATGTGCCCAAAGTTCTCTCATTCAAGATGCCCGTGCCCTTGCTGACCTTCTGCATTATCGTCTCCGAGGTGAGATGCCACACCAGATCATGAGCTTCACGCCACTTAGGATTATCAGGTTGAGGCGGATGCACGGGAAGCGTGAGGAGGTCGAAGTGCTTCTGGCCGGCATTGTGCCAGTCGTAGAGTGAGTCGTGGGCTTGACCTTCGGTGTGGATATCAAAGGCGAGGATGTGCTTCTGCCAGTAGGAGGTGTAGTCGAAGTCATCCGGATGGCCATTACCTTCTAGCTTTGTCATGCGGATCCAGCAGAAGACCTGGTAGGAC
>WNLN01000344.1:0-31508 GCA_021347865.1 Sarocladiaceae sp. CBMAI 1973
GCCTTGACTACGATCATCGTCACATGTTGATCATTACTCAAAAGGCTCGGAAATGGTAGCCAGTAATGCATGAACCATGATCAACGAGACCGATATCTTCCCGCCGGGGCCAAGCCATCGCCGGCATTGTGAGCCGTAGTGGTCCACACAAACCCCGGCACGTACCTTGAACTTGTAATGGAGGCGCTATGTTCATCCTGGTAACCCCAAGGGTGTCGATACTTGTGTATACTTGCTGAGCAAGCGACAATGTCCCGTCAAACCCGATTTCCTGGAATGATGAGAGGGTTTATGCTCGGATCTTCAGTGGAAACAAAATTGCGTCTTCTCATATCGCTCCACTCGTCTTCGCATAATTATCAGGCCCTCTCCCCATTTTATAAAGCTGCTTGCTCGCGCCAATAAAATCTCTTCTAACGGTGTCAGAGATTCGCCCCAAGGACATCAGCAACATGAAGTTATCTGTGCTCGTGTCAATCGCTCTTGCGACCGGTCGCGCTCTGGCTGAAGTCGCGCAGGACACCGCACTTGATGTCCTGTACTACTACAGTCTCTACGACCTGAACTACGAGATATGGGGCAAAGGAGGCGGCGCTATAGCCAACAAGTGCCGCGGCTCTGGAAAGGACAGCCGCTGCACCTTCACCGAGTTCACCAACTACATCACCACGGGCAAAGCCACAAGTCAGCCCGTCATCTACGACATTCCTTCCGATTGGCACTTTGGATCCGGCGATGTCATTACTCTCTACGCCGCTTTTAATGAGCTCATTGCTGGGGACAGGACCACTGTCAAGTACAACACCCTTGTCGACGGCACCAAAACCAAGACAGAGGTCTGGGAAAAACTCGGGTACATCCTCAGAGAAGACCATCTCAAATCGCGTAAAGGATACTCCGACATAGGACGCTTCCTGGGTAACATCAGACAAGTCACGGATGCAGCTCTCGACTACCGCAAGGCCGACTTCGGTCCCAAGACATTATCTGGCCTTCGGTCGCGCATGAAAGATGTCCTTTGGCAGACGATCGAGAACAGCTCGAAGTTCAAGGAAAAGTCATGGCAGGAGCTTGACTGGGAGAAGACGGTCAAGTCGAACCCTGACTTATTGAACCCGAAATCGGAGCTCTTCAAACAGGTAACCTACGCGCTGAACCAGGTCGTCAAGGGCGACCCTGCGCTGATGGTTGAGAAGACGCTGAATGCTGAATTGGCACGCCAAGTGAAGCTATGCTTTTAATCGGCAGGTAAACATGAAGCGCCTTGAAGTATCTTGGAAAAGTGAATTCAATTCTCCGAGGAACAAGTACAAAAAGTAAGGCGTTCTGCTGTGTGGACTTGCCTGCCGATAAGGTACCTAGCACCCTGCATCTCCCCGCACTGGCTTAGAAGGAATATTCAATCACACCGTTAGTGGCTAAAGCGCTTGCGTTTCTGGGTATATGTTACGTTGGTAGCCGTAAATCGTGTTGCTGCGACATGGTCATGGCACCTTCCACCTTGGGGTGAAGGATGAGTACTTTGGCTTGGTGCATTCGACTACGACCCCATTCGAGAGCACCAGTCAGCCCAATGCAACAGCGGGTGGCTGAAGATGCAGAAAGCTACTTTGCTCCCGCAAGCCACATTATTAATTTGCGCATACACAGCCAATCAGTTAATGAGACCGAAGTTATCTAGGCAGGCACGGCGCTTGGCACCGCATGTTGTTGCAACCGTCAGCTTACATGGGATGTTAAACTTTAGAGAGGATATGCACCGGGCTGCAGCGAGCCGCATATTGAGACTACATTGGTGAAAGTACGAAAGAAAGAACCGTTATTGCTTCAGTCAGCATTCACTCAAAACAGATTGCTCACTATAAACTCCTGCCTTGTGGAGGAGTATGTTCTAGCCCGGACTAGAGCTTTAGTCAGGAATGACAACAAAGAATCTGACTAGTTCGATCCGGGCTGCACCAATTGGCGTAGCCATAGCTTACAAGAAAGTCCTATGTCTTTCTGCCAAGTGAGATGTTCTTGAGGGGTTACATGCAGCTCACAACCGGGCCTTCATTGATTGAATCGTCCCACCCAGTGAGGGGGCCAAACTGAATAGTCTGGCTTACTGTATCATGGTTCGACTCTCGTGGAGAATAGTCGCAAAGCACAAGTATAAATAAGCCGACATTATACCATGAATTCGACCAGTTCGGAAGATATCCTTCACCTCATCTCATCCGTCTTCTTCTGTGTCTTCTAAGCACAAGGCAAATCCTTGCACCGTACCCTTTCTCCCAAAGACTATCATCCCCTCAGTCATGGATCTTCCCAGCCTTATCGTTGCCTTGGCCGCATTCCTGCCTCTCGCCTACGGAGCTCCTGTAGAACAGGCAGAGACCACTCTCGGCCCTCTGATCCTCTCTGCTCTAGAGCGTGATCTCGGGCTCAGCGCTTCTCAAGCGGTCGCTCGCTTCGACTTTGAGAACGAGGCTGGCGATGTTGTCAAGGATCTGCGTACCGCACTCGGAGACTCCTTTGCTGGTGCCTGGGTTGAAGACGGCAAGGTCATCAACGTCGCTGTCTCGGATGAAGCTGCGGCTTCCAAGGTCGAGGAGGCCGGAGCCACGGCAAAGATCGTGAAGACCGACCTCGCGAAGCTTCAGAAGGCCAAAAAGGCCTTGGACGAGCAGTTCAAGGAGGTCTCAGCCACCAGCCGCAGCGCCAAGTCAGGCATTGCCCTGTACTATGTCGATGTTGTCACAGGCAAGCTCGTCATTCAGGCGCTCCCTCAAGCCGTTGATGAAGCAGAAGATCTGGCCGAGTCGGTTGGCCTCTCGGAGTCTGAGTTCAAGGTAGAGAAGGTCGATGAGTTGTTCAAAGCAGCTGAGCTTCGCGGAGGCGGTGGATATGCGATCAACTTCAACACTGCTTGTTCCGTCGGCTTTAACGTCGCAGGCGGCTTTGTCTCAGCTGGCCATTGCGGCTCAGCTGGTTCCACCATCACTTACCTCGACGGCGTGCCAGTTGGGACCATGCAGAGGTCTAACTTCCCTGGTCAGGATATGGCCTACATCAGCACTCTTCCATCAGTCCAAGGTCCAGGCTACGTTGGCGCTTACGGAGTTGTGGCCGATGTGGCAGTCCGCGGAAGCAACTCTGCTCCGGTCGGCTCCGGGGTCTGTCGCTCTGGCATCACTACTGGCTGGCGATGCGGCACGATCCAAGGCTACGATGTCACTGTAAACTACCAGCAAGGGCAGGTCTTCGGCCTGGTTCTGAGCAGTGCGTGCGCTCAGCCTGGTGACTCTGGCGGCTCTTTCATCTCCGGCAACCAAGCTCAGGGCGTTACTTCTGGCGCTGGTGGCGATTGCGCCGGTGGCGGTAACACTGTCTACCAGCCTCTGCCCCCGATCCTGTCGAACTACGGGCTCTCTCTCACCTTGGGCTAGATAGGATATATCTTCATATCAAGATGCAATTGATGAAGACTTGTTACTCCTTGCCATCTTTGCGAATGATTTCTTTGCGTGTGACCAGTGGTATCGGAACCCCGTGTTGACTATTGTGCATCTTCCAATGTAGTTGTAGATGAGACACAGGAAAGGCTTGACACACTCACCTGCTTCGAATCATTATCTCGAGACCATGAGGTCGGGTGGTCTACCTATTTACGGGAAGAGCAAAGGATCCCTGAGAAGCTTTTCCATGGCTTCCGAGTCTAGATACAAAGACAGTTCCATGCCTCCCTGCTTTGGCCCTCCGTCCACAACGAGGAGACAGCCGTCTACCAACGGCATAATCGGGTGCACGTATCGCGGAAGATTGTCATTGCCGAAGAAGTCAACTTCGTTCTCTCCGAGGCGCAGCCATGCTGTCACGAGGATGTGCTGTCGCCCGAGGAAAGCTTGCCAGAACCGTTGAGGCGAGACTTCGTGAGCAGACTTGTGCAGTACTGCGCCCAATGCTTCGGGTGTAAATTTGTTCACACACGCCCTGATACTCGTTGCCAATGCGGCAGAAGATCCATTGGCGGCATCGCGTCCGGTTGATTGCGCATGTGCGATGATCAGAGGTGAGCCAACAAAGCTGTTCGGCAAAGGAGGGTCGACTCGGGCCCGAACACCCATGGTCATGTTGAGAAAGACCTCGTCATCGCTCTCGCCCAACCCTCTGGCACGGTTGATAGCAGCCCAGATCTGTGCCAACACAGCATCTAGTCGTGAAGGACCTTGCGTGGTTTCGTGTACTTTGCTGCGCATCGCCTCTACCTGAGCAGGGGAGAAGTGTATCACGGCATGGGTGACAGACCGCGAGAAGTCCCACGATTTCCACGGAGGGATCTGACCAGAAGTCTCTGATGCTTTTCGAAGCATCGAAGAATCCGTTGGCTTCGAGTTCTCTGTCATGGGCACCATGAATGGTGGGTAGCCCTCGGCATCTGTTGCCCACCAATCGAACTGCTGGATTGGCAGGCTACTGGCGATCTGAGTGAGGTTCTCGTCCGCCGCGCTCTCAATGTCACCCGAAGCTCTCGCATCCAGAATTTGCGGATCAAAAACAGGTAGGTCCACGGCGTTTGTCGGAGAGCCCTGGTGAAGCGCCCGATTTGCTTCGGCCCAGTGCCGGACGAACAGAACGAGCGTGCTGGCATCGGCCAGCAGATGAGACATCTTGATCGCGACCGCAAAAGCGCTGTCCTCAAGGATAGTCACCTGTACCAGCATCCCTGGAAGGCCCTCAAAGTTCTTCAGATCGCTGAGCGCCAGCTGCGTTGTGGATGCCATCAAGTCCTTCTGAGGGAATTCGGTCCCGTGCCAGATCTTGTGCTCAGCTGCGCGCTGTGACGCATCAGGGGCTAAATCTGATGCCTTGCGAATCAGCTTGATCTCGGTCCATTCAACGCCTGGATCGTGATCCGATCCGAATGTGATCATGGCCCTGCCGTGTCGTGTCGTGTGGTCGCCATCTTGCTTCGCAGGCGCCCAGTGCAGTTGTCCTGCGAAATGAGGAAACTTGTCGAGCGCGGTCCTGAATGATGTTTTGAGGCCTCGAAGCAAATCTTCCTGCGAACCGGAACTTTCATCGTATATCCAAATGGCTCCTGTTGGACTGAATCGAGCACATCCGGCGTCAAGGATGGACAAAGGTACTGAAGAAGGCGAGGCTTGAGATGGCTGCGACCGGAGCCTCTCGGATGCGAGTATGTCCGGGCCCATATTCAGAGACTGGTATCAAAGACCAAGGTACTCACATCATTAAGGCAAATGCTTTGTCGAGTTATACAGTAAAGTGATCGAGGGCTATCGTTACTCACTATGAGTCGAACTGCTTACCACTACCTCGGCAAATTTAGTGGGCCAGCAGTGGGCATTCCCAGCAAGGCAGCTGCAAACTGTCCAGCATCAGTACTATTTGTGACAATAGAGTCTCAAGCGAAAGATTCGCAATTGTTATTCAAGAAAATATCCCAGTGGCAATCGATCTATAGAATTCTTTATACAGCTTGCAATTACTCCGCCTAGTAGATTTTGCAAGTAGAGCACGGAAGTAAATTGAACATAATCCAATGCGGTGTAGTGACACGCTTAGGCCATGACAGCAACGACGGCGGCAACGAGAAGGCCGGCGTAGGTGAAGGCAGAGACGGAGAGGCCTGAAGCAGCACCGTCAGAATCGCCGTCAGAATCGTTGGAGTTGTCGGAGCTGTCGGAATCGCCGGAGCCGGAGGTCTGCTGAGAAGAGCTGGCAGAAGTGCTCTCGCTGGCATTGTCCTCGTCAGAGGAAGCGCCAGTGGTAGTTGAAGCGTCAGCTGCATCAGTCGAGGACTGGGCAGCGGCAGTGGTGGAAACTGCCTCGGAAGTGGTCTTGGTCTTTGCCTCCTCAGCAGCCTGGAGCTTGGGGGTGTCGAACTTGGTAGGGCAGGTCAGGTCGAACATGGGAGTGGTGGAGAGATCCTTGGTGATGGAAAACTTCTGCTTGTTGGCGCCATTGGAGTCACGGAGGATGTACCAGAAGGTGGGGACCTTGTTGAAGAGCTGACGGCAGCCGACCTCGTCCCAGTAGTACTTGGCGTTCTTCACGGAAGGAGTGGCCTCATCCCAGTCAATGCCAGACGTGGGCCAGCCAGTCTCGGTGATCCAGAGGGGCTTGTCGCCGACGGCGGCCTTGGCAGCGTTGAAAGCATTGTCGAACAGGATGCCGGCGCGCTTGATGTCGTTGCCCTTGTCGTTCTCGTAGTAGGGGAACTCGTTGACACCAACAAAGTCGACAGCGTCAATGACGGGCTTGATGGTGGAGTTGGACCAGACGTCCCAGGTGTCGACATGGCCGACGGGGACCTTGGCGAGAGCAGTGCCAGCAAAGGCCTTCTTGTAGTCATCGATGAAGCCGATGATGCCGTTGGGGGTGTTGCCCTTGCCGTCAGGGTCGTTCTTGAGTCCGGTGACTGAGTCACGGTAGAGATCCTCGCTACCGATGGAGATACCAATGACAAGGTCGGTGAACTCCTTGCCGAACTTCTTTACAGCCTTCTGGATAGCCGTGATCTCCTTATCGATGTTGTCGGTGCCGGAAGCCCATGCACCGAGCAGGATGTGAGTCTTGGTCTCGACTGCAGCATCGAAGGCCTCGATCGGGTCGTCCTCGGCATAAGCCTGGATGCTGGTGTACAGACGGACAGCGTTGAAGGTGCCAGGAGCGTTCTTCAGGTTCTGGGCCGTCTCGAATTCGGCGACGAAGTCCTTCTTGAACTTGGCAGAGGTATCGACGTTCTGGGCACCAGAGTTGAAGCCGAGGTAGTTCTTGGCCTCAGCGACAGAGGCAGAGGCCGCAAGGGCGGTTGCCGCGACTCCGAGTGTCAAACGCATGACGAAAGTTGCAGGATGTGGTCGAGGGAGATCGTGCGGTAAGAATCTGATTGAAGTGAAGGAGCTGGAAAAGAGTGTGTGAATGAATCTGTAATGAGTGACGATGCAACAATGGCAAAGGAAAAGAGAGTGACGAGCGAGCCAGAGGAACGCGTTGGAATGAAGATGGATAGAAAGGAGGTCAGAAACAAAGATGATTGCCCGAGTGCACTAGAAGACGCGATTGTCTCAGAGCCCCTGTCTCCACTCTTTCGTTGGTGCTCAGCCTCACTCTAACGTAACAGACAAAGCACTGACGTTATTGGCGGTTTACCTACCCTGCACACACACAGACCGTATCAAGGAGTGTCGCTTTGACAATTCGATACCTTTCCACGCCTCTTTCATTGAAGAACCAGAGTGAGCGCTTGTAGGTTATGGCTTGAACTATGGCTCATATGCGACCGACGATTTGTCGTCACAGCTGCTCGACTGATGAGCCCGTGCGACTCAAAACAAGATTATCGAGTGAGTAAACGTACAAAGCCATGTGATTTCAACCAAAGCCACACTCTCCAGCTGCGCGTAAACAGATAAGTGTTTATTGAACAATTCTAACTACTGCTGACCCTATCTACCTGAGCTGTTATTCGCTATAATAAATCCGGATGGCATTATAGGTGGTAACGGAATGATGTGTTCTCCTTGTCCGTGAGGTCCTCCAATCCTCGCGAATAATCTGCCGGACCGTACTGCTCGTCGCGTTTGCGATTCTCCCTGGCGAGGAAGAACCTGAGGAGCTCAGAACACACAAGGCACACGGCGAAGCAGATCAAGATGCCTGTGAAGCTCGGGTCGTAGCGAGGTGCATAATCGCTATAGCGGTATCGAATTAGCCTCTTCATCTTTGCAAACGTGAGTGGCAGACCGTCTGTGATGACAACACTTACGCATCAAACATCAAAGGGCCAATGATGTTTCCAAGGGAATATGCAATGAAGGTGGCTGCCGCGTAGATGGACTTCTTGGTGGAACCTGCGACATTGGAGGTGCCGAGTCCAATGCACTGCGTCCAGGCAGAGGAGAAGAAGTTGAGCAGATAGAAGCCCACAATGCGACCTGCTCTCATGGAGGAGTCGAGTTGCCACCTGACCGGTCAGAATATGCTTTGTGTGCTCCCGCTGACTGTTCAGCAGGTCCATTGGAGGTTCACTTACATCAGGCAGCATCCCAGCATGACGGGGAGACATGCACCAGTAATAATGTGGAAACGCGCATTCGGGAGACGTTGGCCAAGATATCCAGAACCAAGGATGCAGACGAAGGCCAGCGCGCCAATGGGCAGGTTGAGAAGAAGAGACTGGAAGACCGTGAATCCCATACCGTTGAAGACGATGGGAGCAAATGTCGTGACGGCACCTGAACCTGTGCACGAGACCATGGATAGCAAGCAGATTCCCCAGAGTTGATAGTCTTTCAGGGCTTCCAGCACTTGGTACCCCTTGAGGTTCTTGTGCTCAGATCCAGCGTTGTTCTCTCGAACGCGCTCTAGAATGATGACTCGTTCCTCGTCGGTGAAGCCTTTGGCCAATTGAGGGGTGTCGGGGAACAGCCACCAGAGTGCAACTCCCCAGATGAGAGTCTGGGAGATGATGATCAGCATAGTGCTATCAGAGCAAGAAGAATGGCGAACATACCGCAGCACCAGCGATGAAGTACATGTACTGCCAGGGCTCCAGAGCACCTCCGTTGATATGGCCCAGCCCGTAGTTGATCAGAGGAGAAATAAGCAGCGAGCCGCCACTGAAGGAGTACCACCAGCTTGAACGCGAGACCTGCTCCGCATGAGTGTACCACAGCCCGACCACCATCATGAACATGGGCGAGACACCTGATTCGATGAGTCCCAGGAAGAAGCGATTGGCCAGGAACTGCTCGAAAGTTTTACACGCCGGTGTCGTCAGAACGACAACGCCCCATAAGAGACAGATCCCCGTAATAACCCAGCGGGTCGGGAATCTCTGGGCGAGGAGGGAGACAGGGTATGCTCCGACCATGTACCCAAAGTAGAATATGAGAGAGGCCCAAGAGTAGCGAAGACCGTCCGTCATATCCAAGTCAACACGCATGCCAAAGATGGCAGCCTGACTGAGAAGTGCCTTATCGTAATATTGCAGGGCGTAGGTGAAACAGAGCTGTAAAGAGCAATTAGCAACATAACTCCGGAAGGAAGGCAAGGCACCGTGTACGTACTACAGGCATCACGCGAATATCAATGCGCCGGAGAAGCGCCTTTGCCGTCTCTGGTTCAATAGTTGTTGCGTTGTGGACGCCACTCTCAATACCGCTTTCAACGGCTGAGGGATCCTTCTCGCTAAGGTGGGCGGCATGAGGCTTTTGCTCGTCGGACTCCATGTTGCAGAGCGAGAGGGACTTCAGAATTTCAGGACTTTTCCTGAGTTGCTGAAAAGGAAGGATGTAAAGGGAGGACAGTAGTAGTGACTGTGGATCTGAATGAAGAGCTGAGCCTGGGGACCAAAGGAACAAGATCGAGTATCCCAGCTGACACCTAATATATGCATTCAAGTCTCTGCAACCTGATATGCGGGGAAGGAAATTGAGATCCCGGGGTCGAGATTCTGGGGATTCTGGAGATCTCGCTGACCATGAGTAAACTAATCAGTATGGACCCTTCATGTGGTGATGTTGTGGGGCAGAATCGGCTATTCTGTTTACGTCTGTTCCGTCGGCTGTTGCGAAAGAATCCTCTTCCGACACTAGTGCCCTGGCCATCGGTGCTTCTCAGGAACGGTAGCTCGAGACTTGTAAGTGTGACTTCCAACTGTAGCCCTCTTGTGCATAGCCGCAAGTTGCTGTGTTTGCAGCTGGTTAATAGGAGCTTGATAATCCAGATCTGCAATGAAAGCTTTACAATAAAATGACTACAGTATTGATCCAGCCGTCCTGAACATCTCAAAGCTTTACCAAGTAACCCTAAGCGCTGTATGCAATACATTTGCACCTTTGAGCAGATGTATGATCCTGCAAGCTCCATCGAATTAGATCTATTGAATATCATCACTACAGGTTCAAGAGCCTTCCCCGAACGCTTCGTTCCTGAAGTTGCCACGCTTGCCTCTTGTGTAAACACTAGATAGGAGAATCCTCTGGAACTTTGCTCTTCCTTATAGTGCAGAAAGACGCTGTGACTCAGTCCTTTTTGGGCCAGTGCAAACTCTGGATCCAGGTCAACTTTATCCTCAAGACATACGGAGAGGTCGATGTAGGCGAAGAACCCCGCATTTGCTGACAGGTAAGAGATACCCATATTAGCCCAAGCTTAGTAGTAACATATGCAGCGGCAATCCTCTTTGACGAGTTTCCTGGGAAGCGCGTTGGCACTCCTTGCGGTCTTGAAGCATGGCAGAAACTATGGCTATCGACGCACGCGAAGTATTGTGGAAGCGCATGACACTTTTGACTGCTTAGTTTACAGCCTGAATCCGCGTCACAACAGCCCCAAATCGAAGCTCAGGAACCGTAGAGTCTTTGCTGAGCCTACACGTGACGTGTAGGGACATTGAGTCGAAAATACCGGACAGATCAATCGACAGCGCTGAGGGAAAAGATGGGAGACGGGAATGTTCTGGTTCATGAGCCCAGCTCGCGTACATCTCGTCGCTGCTAGAATGCAAAGCGTGGCGGCTACAAATCGCATGAGCTTGATGATGGTCTCTCGCGAGTAGCAGCGTGTGGTTTCCTTGGATTCACAATAAGAGCGCACAGGGCTAAATGCCAATAGCACATGCAGCAGCAAATGCATCTTCAAAGGCCTCAACAACGCTCACATCAAAGCATGTGTCGGTAGATATCTCAGCCTAGCATATGCGAAGGCTGATTTCATTGCTGAAGTCGAGCTTAAAGCATGGGCATACAGGTTTCGAGGCGAGAATACCTTCCCCTCAGTTGGCGCACGCCCAGCCAAGACCGCCCGCACCTGAACACAAGGCAGATTGGGGTCAATGACAGGGGTTGTCATTCTAGGCCCATGTCTGCATGGGTCGTCTGCAAGGGCTTAATACAAATTGGCAGGCGTCGAGTCGTCTTTGGCATCTGACGATTGGTGCAATCCACAGAGCTAGCTGTGCCACAATCCTGCCCTGCCCTGCGCGCCTCGGTCGCGCGAGCGGCCTTGGAGGCCTTCGCACTGGCCAGAGCTAATGTCAGATAAGCTTAAAATAGAAGCGTTCCACTGTTATGATGAATTCCGTCCTTTTCGTATCAGCACCGACTCTGTCACATAGCTGACTGCTCCAAGCTAACACGGCCGATACACACTTAGCATACACAACCAGCATCATCGCCATCTTGCGTCAATCATGACCTTTTCTATCTACATAGCAGCAGCTCTGACGGTGCTGACGGCACCTGTCATTCATGCCGATGTTAGATACGCCTCTTACGCGGAATTTCAATTCCCTGAAGACAAAGTAAACGCCACCGTCACAGTCAACTTCAACGGCTACAATGTCACAGAGCCCTTCTCCAACTCATCCGAGGCAGATACTCCATGGCAGGCTCATGTGAAGGTCCGCGGCCCCGTCCGTGTAGATGAGAAATCGGACGACTTCGACCCCGACTCAGACGATGACGACACGTTCTACATATCCGTGGCCGAAATCAGCCTGACCTACAACGTGGAGAGCGCTGACGATATCGAGGAGCCTGACGAGAGCTGGGGTTACTGCGTCGGCACACAGGTGCTCTTCAACCTGACTGCCGAGGCGGATGATAGCATCGACCCAACGTGCCAGGGCGTTCTCGACCAGGAATGCATCGACTGGCTCCAGGACTACGTGAATCGCGGCGGCCCGTGTCCGGGATCTGGAGACCGATACATTCATGAGCAGATCGCGAGAGGACCTTGTTCGAAGGATCACTTCCCGGTGTACTCCGACGACCACATTCCTGACCGCGAGGCACAAAACGTTCACGAGTGGGCTTTAATGGCGGGTTCCACATTGGGTGAGATGAAGCAGCAGTACGTCAGCAACGGTCCTACGGATGACATTGGCGAGTATGACTTGCTGCTCCCGCAGGTGTACGTGCTCCTGGCCTCGTGGGGCGAGAGGAACAGCAGCAACGCGAGTTGGGCTGATCGAGAGAACGTGTTGAACGGCACGGTGCTGTGCCTGCGTGCGAATCAGACCGCGGAGGGCAGTAGGACTATCGAGGAAGTCATCGAGGATGGCGCTGTTACGATTGGGAGGGGATCGATCCTGACCATTGCCGTTTCGGCGATGACTGTGCTGATTATGAGCGTTGTTTTCTAGACTTACGTCGAAATGTTTAAGAAATATGCTTAACGAATTAGAGCTGCAATTGAAGCTATAAAATACGTGACTACAATATTAACCCCGCCGTCCTGAACATCTCAAAGCTATCCAACCAAGCTTGAATCGGATCCCTGTCTTCCTCGTATCCCGTCTCTCGTAGTCTCTTGATGCTCATTTGGCGGTCAAAAGTCAACCAGTAGCCCACACTATCAAGCTGGTGGCGACCAGCTCCGACGCCTGCATTCAAAGCACGGCCGCGTTCACACTGAGAGAAAGTGTCCTTGTACCTGTCCACATACTCGCTAGGCGCCAAGGACGTGGTTTGCGGGAGTTCACCAACCTTCAGTGACTCGTGCTCAATGTGCGAGTCCGCTGGGGGTCCTACTCCGACCAAACCAAACCATTTTGCCAAGTGAGGCCAGAGCTGACCATATTGGCAAGGTATCTGGCTGTCTGCAATATTGAAGAGCCTGCCGCCTCCACACGTCTCAGGGTGAAGAGCGGCATAGATCATGAACCGCGCAATTGTCTTGCTAGCCACTGGAGTGAACAACGAGTTGGCACCAGCCACGTTGCCAGGGAATGGCACTTCGACAGGGGCCGTGTTCGCTTCTTTGACATGTGGCCCGACGCTGTGGTTGTAGGCGTACAGAGACAAGTACTGAGCCCAGTGCAGGGCCAGGCTGAACTGAGAGCCATTGGGGGTAAATCCGATCTGTCTGGGATCAGCTGGTAGTCCGCTACTAATGGGCTCCGAGAACTTACAATAGCATCCGGGCATACTTCACACCAAGTCCATTTCTTTCCGCTACAAGCTGCATTGAGTAACTCGCGATATGCTGGGTACACAACAGTTTGAGCATAGTCGGACGGAAGGTTGGCTACCATGTCCTCCGTGAGAGGAGGAGTGAATGTGCCCCCAGGTGCGTAGATCCCGTACCCCTAAATATTTAGTATCAGAACGCTATACCATTCAAGGGGAGGCCTACCCGTGTTCCACCTGGAAATGCCACAAACTCCAGATTGGGGCTCAGCGCATTGTGAGCATCTATGACGTTTTGAAACATGCGGCGGTTGGTAGCAACCTCCTCAATGTCATCGCTGACCGCGGAAAAGACTACCGATAGTGAGTTAAGTGCTACAGTCTTGAAAGCAGCAAGACCTAC
Source organism: Sarocladiaceae sp. CBMAI 1973 (assembly GCA_021347865.1). Lineage (NCBI taxonomy): Eukaryota > Fungi > Ascomycota > Sordariomycetes > Hypocreales > Sarocladiaceae > Sarocladiaceae sp. CBMAI 1973. The sequence continues at coordinate 13,330 of WNLN01000344.1, forward strand.
CCAAATAGTACACGCAAGTGACGGTTTCAATATCCTTGACCGCTTGCTTCAGGGTATTCGCCAATGTGGTCCCATTCCCTTCGCTAAGATCGATACCTGACACCAGCTGTAGGTCTGGCCGATGTGACTGAGGCCAGTGCGACTCGGAGACATCAAGGGGACGGTTGGTGACAGCGCTGATCTTAGTGAAAGCGGCCGATTGAGGAGCGCTTAACAGTTCGTTCACAAGGGCCCATCCGATGAGGCCGGACGCGCCGTAGACGATAGCGTGACGAGGCGCTTGGCTCATATTAGGCAGAAGAAAGTCAATTGAGTTGGCCGATAAATATTGATAAGCGACAAATACCATGTCTATATATTCTTGTCGCAGTAATTGACGTGTTTGTCGTTTTAGCGTCTGGTGACGAAAGCAGCAAGCTTAACTGACGCTATAGTGAGACTTTCAGAGGGCTTGCACCCACTTTGACTATGAATCATTCTGAGCCATTGTACCAAATGCCTGTTTGTCCGAAACCAGTTTAAGAAAGTGAGCCGCTAAGAGCTTTGAGGTCCAACGCAGTGGCAGTAGGCTTTTGCTATGGAAATAGCGATTGTAAGACTACTACCAAGTAAAGGATTGTTCGCCGAAGAGAGCACAATGCTTGATCAGAGCCTTTCCCGAACGAGACACTTTGGACTTGAGTGACTTTGCCTCCTGAAAGCCTTTAAAAGGATGAAAAGTTAAGAACTAGTAATAATTTTAGGTACCATCTAGTTCTTAGATAACAAATCTGAAGCCATTGAGCACAGCCCGCTGCTCATCAAGATCCAGCCTGCTTAGAGCGACCTCATCATTAACATCTACCTCAGCTGCCAGGCGATCAAATTTCGCATTAGCCCTCTTCAAAGACCAGCGAAGGGCGAAGATGCATCCGACTCCCAGCATTTGGAAAGCAAGAAGACAGCCCCAAGAGACCTTGAAGTAGGGTCCATACTGATCCAGCCAGAAGTAGTTGGCGTACAAAGACGCGAGATTCGCGCACGTGTTTGCGATTCCGATGGCTGCAGCTCTCTTGACACGGGGCTGGATGATTGTCGAGGACAGCCATGCGTATGTTGTAGCGTAGATACCGAAAGTGCCTGATGCGACCGGGAAGTTGAGGGCGTAGCGAGCCCATGCTTGATCTGACAGAGCGATGTTGGGGACCATGCCACCAATGGCCACGACAGCGCAAATCAGGGCAAAGACGGATCGCTTCTGCCAGATATCTGCCGACCACGCTAAGCTGATGGCCCAGACAAAAGCGAAGGCGTATGGGGGAGCAGTCAGGAGGAGCGTGACCGTCCTGTCGGAGAACCCCAGAAGGCTGATGAGAGTGGGGAGGAAGTGTGAGAAAGAGATGGTCGCTGTGGTGGCCATCTGCATGCAGGCGAAGAGCCACACGCGGTAATCCTTGAAAGCCAAGAAGACGGACGTCTTGAATGGAACGTGCTCCTCACCAATAGCCTCTTCAGCTCCAGCGTCGGCTGCAAGGCGACCTTGAGCAATGACACGTTCTACCTCGCTGAGCCACTTCGTGGTTCCTGGGTAGTCAGGCAGGCAGAAGAAGGCGAGGATACCGATGAGAATAGTAGCCAAGCCCTCCAGTATGAAGAGCCATCGCCACGATGCCAAGTGTCCCACGCTCTGCATTCCTGAGAGGATGCCAGCTGAGATCAAACCAGCAAAGCAATTCGAGAGTAGAATGCCGCAAATGAGAAGGGCCATGCGCTTTCCTAGCTCTTTCTTTGTGTACCAGCAAGACAGATAGAAGATCGCCGATGGAAAGAAGGGCGCTTCAACGATGCCGAGGAAGAATCTCACGACGAGGAGACCAGCTGGGCTGGAAGTTGCACTTGTGCAGCCGCTGACGAGGGCCCAGACGATGATACATCCTGGCTTCAAGGGACAACACAAACTGATTAGCTTTGGGCTTCGTCATCAATGCGGACAGCCATAAGTAGTTGATCATACTCACCAAGAAAATGTGCGGACGCATCTTCGTCATGATCAATGTGGATGGGATTTGCATAGCGATGTAACCTGCCGAAAAGATGGAGATTGCGGTTTGGTAGACTGCACCGTGGACGTTGGTGTCCTCCTGCAGACCATATAAACGGGCTTGAACAATCGAATTACGGTCGAGGTAGTTGAAGAGATAGATGATGACGATGAGTGGCAGGAGGCGGATATCGATCTTGCGAACGAGTTTGCGTTCCATCTCTGCGGAGTAGGAAGGCTCATAGGATCGGTACGTCTCCATAAGAGTAAGTTGCTTTCCCACGGGTTGGGATTGTTGAATGTCCTCTTCCTGGACAATGTTGTCCTTGAGGTCCTCATTCTTGATGTGCGCGGCATTGGAGCCGTCAGGCGTGACTTGTTCTTGTTTCGACATGACGGCGATGCTGTAAGAGGGATCTGGGTCTCAGTGATCTAGAGGACAGGACTCGGTTGATGACAACCATCGTTTGACGTGAACCATGGCCTCTTTATAGTCATTGTTACCATGGGAGTAATCGCAGAGACCATCACTGGAAGCCACTCGTTCATCTGACTCGAGCTCAATTGAGGCTCCCCAGGTCTCCCCACATCTCGGGCGAAAGCCAAGCGCTAAATCTGGGGTATCAAGCTGCTGCTCTACTGAGTCCCAATTCCTGCCATGTCCTCCGCCGGCTTTTCGGACTGTGGATCTCGGGGTCAGTCCGCTCGGAAGCCCGGCACAGTAGTGTCTTGTATCGTCCCCCTAGAATGGCATTCCCACGCGAATCGCTCTCCTTTTTGGCCTGCTTCAGAGGAAAAGTCGGTTCGGATTGTCCACCATCATCGCTGTCCACTGCTCATCTGTCAGCCATCTTCGGAGGTGCTCCAGCTCTGCGCCAGTGTCGACCCCAGCCAACGGCGGCGCCGGCTCGGACGCGGGTCCTGCCGCTCTCGAGTTGCAGTGAGGCCAGTCGCTTCCCCAAACGAGCGCGCGCGGAGCTTGCGTCGCCATTGTCTGCACCACGGCTTGCATCCGGCTGATATCTTCGGGCGATCTCCGATGAAGTGCTCCGACTTTCACATATGCGCGCCCTGTGCTGAGTAGTCTGCCCAGCCGGGCGAAGGCATCCGTTTCCACATCATCAGGTGTTGCGCTGCCATTATGGTCTAGCAGAAATGTGCATGAGGAGAGGTGCGCATCGTTGAGAAGAGTGTCTGTAATGGCAGCCCACGCATTCAAAGGAAGTTGAGCAGATATGCTCCAACCATACTTGCTGACGCCAATGAGCTGCGCAGCCTTGTAGAATTGCCGAATGACCCAATCCGGGTCAGAGCCGGCAGTTCCAAAAGCGCCATGCACGCGAACAGACCGCAACCCCAGCGCATGTAGCCTGGCAAAGTCTTCGTCGTTGAGTGTGTGCAATGGTGACGAAGCACTCTCGTCGAGAAGAACAACGCCTCTGGCGATCTTGTTCGGCCACTCCGTGCGACAACGCTCAAGCGCTGCGACGACACCATCGTGACCATTCTCGATAGTTGCCTGAACGATGACGACATTGTCTGTTATGCTTGCATCCATGAGACTCTCAAGTGTTGCTGGCTGAGGCGTATACGATCGCGTTGCCTTGAAAGGGAACTTGTCAGGTTCGAGGCAATGCATGTGGCAATTCCATGCATGTTGAGGGACATCATTCCGTGCCATGGCGTAGGGTACCTTAGTCGGCGTTGGCTTGGATTGAGAAGTATGTAATATGAAGACGATCACAGTGAGCGAGATGCATGTATGTGCCAGAAGAACTGTTTCGTCATGAGGTTCAAAATGCTCAGCTAGAACTGCATGTCTTTGTGAGGCCCGTACCGGTTCGGTTTCGGCGCCGCTCCGTCCAGACCTATTGAGACTTCTGTGACCCCAAGCTAACACCTCCTAGGCTTGTGCGCGCCAAGTCCAAGTCACATACACGGCCCACTGGTCTGTCGCGCACAGACGTCGGTCGCGTCTTCTCTAAAGCTGCCAATGTTGTTCGAGAGGCTCTCTTGATTGACAGCCATCGCCGAGGTGGCACGGCCGACACCCTAGTGACAGGCTACAGAAATAACCAAGACCGATATTCTCAACTGTCCACCGCGCAACTAATTTGCACAAATACTGACATAGTTTTATCGGCAAATAGACTTGCCTTCATAATCAGCAAACTTTAACGAGTCAACCCAGGATATGTAGTCAAGGTCTCATAGCCTATGTCGCGTAGCCGGCGTGCCTAGCTTGCCTGTACAAAGCGTCGCATCGGACGAGGGGGAAATGCGTATTAGCCTCATGGAGTCATTGTACCGCCCGGAATCCTTAATTTCCACCTATGCATCGGGGGCTACCCAGTGGAACTGCTGTGAATGGAACGCTCTTACTCCGCATCATTTTGTTTGCTCGGATCTCGGCTCCTGACACGAAGGAAATGCCACGGGAGCCAAGACCTTGGCGATCGAGAACGTGGTCTTGGACCCTCGACGCTCAATTCAGTGAAAGTGAACGCCTCAGCATGTCCGATTATGGTCTGAGGTGGTCCGCCCTGGCTCACTTCTTGAATTGCGCAGGACTTCCTGAGCAAGGCATCTTTCTCCACCAATCGCTACACCCTGTTTATATGAGACTCAGAGCTAGCGAGAGTCGAAACGTCCGGCTGTCGCTACCATGACTGGCACGGCTATCCGGCCTGAGGTTATCCCAAGAGGCTTTGCAAAATGATGTCGCCTTTCATGGAGGATGACGTTCCGTGCGAAAGAGATGGAATTACTTATCTATGAGATGACAGCTCTTAATAACAAGGAAATGCCGGTGCATTTGAAGTAAGTCAGAACACTCCAAGACAATTCGAGATGCATGTGACATATGCCCTTTTAGCGGCGCTGACTGCGTTCGCGCCAGTCAAAGCCGTAACCATCGATGCCAACTCCAAACTCCAGAAGATCGATGGCTTTGGCTTCTCCCAGGCCTTTGGCCGCGCAAAGGAGTTCCAGACCGCGCCGTCAGGCATGCAGAAGCAGGCCTTGGACTACCTGTTCAGCACGACCAGCGGCGCCGGTTTCTCCATCATTCGGAATCGCATCGGTTCTGGAGGCAGTGGCGATAGTATCGAGCCCAACAACCCAGGTTCTCCGTCTGCCACCCCGAATTACGTCTGGGACAATGACGACAGGGGCCAGGTCTGGTTCACTAAGCAAGCTCTCGCTTACGGTGTCAACACCATCTACGCTGACGCTTGGAGCGCACCGGGTTTCATGAAGACCAGTGGCAACGAGGCTAGTCCTGGGTGAGTCGACTACTTTGTTCCTTCAATGGCATGGTTTCCACGTCATCCAGACGAGGTTGCTCACTTTCTGATCGACAGATACCTGTGTGGTACAACCGGACACTCGTGCTCATCTGGCGACTGGAGGCAGGCTTACGCAAACTTCCTCGTGCAGTACGTCAAGTACTATGCCAGCATTGGTATCAAGATCAGCCACCTCGGCTTTCTGAACGAGCCAGACTACCAGTATGACTATCCAGACAAGGACTTCTCTTTCCCAATGGGAAGAACAAAGACTGACACACATTGCCTAATACAGGGTCAGCTACTCGCAAATGCAGATCAGCAGTAATGCGCAGGAGGCAATCTCCTTCATTCCCATCCTGGCCAGCACGGTCAAGGCTGCCGGTCTTAGCACCGCCATCGCCTGCTGCGATCCTGTTGGATGGCCCACAGCCCGTACCTACACGCCGAACTTGGTCAACGCCGGTATGGAGCAGTACATGGGCGTCATGACATCTCACACCTACAGCGGCGATGCAAACTCCAAGCTTGGCACGAAGCTCCCCGTCTGGGTCACTGAGGCCGGCACTGGAGACTCCAGCAGATTCGTGACGACTTGGTACAGCAATGGTGCTGCTGGCGACGGCATGACTTGGGCGAACAAGATTGCCACGGGCATGATTGACGCCGGCCTGTCCGCGTATCTGTACTGGGAAGGCTTCGAGAATAAGCAAACCCAGTCTGGTAGCCACCTTGTTGACACCTTTGATGGCTCGACTGCCACTCCCAACGGCATCTTCTGGGCCTTTGCCATGTGGTCGCGACATATCCGTCCCGGTGCATACGGACTCACCGTCTCGGGCACCATCTCCAGCGTCAAGACTGGCGCCTACAAGAACACCGACGGCACGATCGTCATCGTCTTCACCAATAGCGGCACCTCCCAGCAGACGGGCACGGCCTCTTTTTCTGGCTTCACGCCCAGCTCTGCCTCGGCTTGGCTCATGGACAACAGCCACACCTTCGCATCGACATCAGTCACGCTCTCAGGCGGTGCTATCAGCGTTGCTCTGCCAGCCCACAGCGTCGTCACTGTTAAGCTCTCCTCGAACGGGTCGACGAACCCACCGAGTAGCACGACCACGACCTCGACTTCGACCACGAAGACTTCATCTGTTCCTCCCGCCTCGACCTCAGCCCCTTCAGGAAATTGTGCTGCGCTGTATGGGCAGTGTGGCGGCACGGGATTTAGCGGTCCGACCTGCTGCGCGCAAGGCACATGCAAGTACAGTAATGACTGGTACTCGCAGTGCTTGTAATCGAGTTCCACAGTCATCCATAAGGTCGTTCTTGATTTGTAAAAAGTGTATGTATCCAATAAAAGTTATATACTATCAAAGACTTCCTGGGTCTTCATCCGAGGTCCAAAAGGATTGCCAAGTTGACGGTTTCATACAACAACAGGTGCGATGTATTTACGTGCCCACTCCTTCTTGATCCTGTCTGACAACTTCTTGCGGTCCACATTTTGAATGTCAACATTCGCATCAATCGCCAACGCGGCAGCAATGGCGGCGCCCTGGCCCATCATCATATACGTAGGCTCCATGCGGATTGCCGCAAAGGCGATGTGCGTGCTGCTCATGGTGACGGGGCTGGCAAAGTTGGCGACGCCGCCCGTCTTCGGCACAACTGCGCTGACAGGGATGGGGAAGGGTGGCACGTTGCTGCCGCCCACTTGGCCTTCGCTGTATATATTGTTGCCGACGAGAACGCGCTGCACAGCATGTACGTCCAAACGGTAGGAGCCGTAGGCGATGATGCTATCGTTGACGAAGGTAGTTGGAGCCTCTACGTCGCTTCTCTTCATGGTGTATAGACCATCGAGGCGTCGACCCTCGCGGATATACATTTCGAAAGGGAAGTTGTCATTGTCGAGATACTCGTCCGCCGCATAGCCCCAGGCGCCAACTCTGGTCCTAAGGTCAAGGGACAACCGGGGGTTATTAGCGAGTGTCCAAAAAAAGCCCTGAGTCCAATATTTGTGTTGATCAGCGCAGGCCTTGCGCTCCTGGTTCGACCAATCCATGTAATTGCTCTTGTTATTGAAGTTGCCGCCCAGCAGGTCCGTGCTGACCTGCCCGTTGGCGTTCGTGTCGGTCTTGCCGTTGGGCATGAGCTGCGTGGTGAACAAAGCGCCCGTGTAGCCGTTCTCAATGTAGCGTAGAAGCAGCTCATAGTCAGACTCCTGGTATCCAGCAGGTTTTGAGAACGGCACTTGGTTGTTCGTGTTCTTGGTCAAGGTCATACGATAGTTGTATGCTTGCAGGCGGATCGGATCCGCGGCACCTTGAACGGCTAGAGGGTCCGTGACAACTTGCTGGATTCCGGAGACTGTGCCACTTGCTGGGATCCCTTTCAAAACATATGGATCAGCGTTGAGTCGATTTTTCGTGTTGACGACGTATCCGGCGTAGGCCTCGTTGTATTCGGACGCGCTCTCGCGGCCGAGATGGTAGGGGATGCCGGCCACGTCCATCAAGTCGCCTTCGTAACTCGCATCGATGAACATCTTGCCACGGAAGACGGTGCCGCTCTCTGTTTTCAAGGACGTGATCCTTTTGCCAGATTTCGTTACGCCGGCTTTCGATCGTAGAATGGGCTGATTTAAGAAAACAGCAATCTTTTCTTCTCGCACCCAGTCTTCAATGATCAGCTGGGCAACCTTCGGCTCGAATGTCCACTGAACCTTCCCATTGACGTCGATAGCTTGGCCTGGCTGTGCTTTGACCTTGGTGCGATAATTCTTGCGGTTTTCGACTGGCCAGAATTTATCGTTTAGATAGTAGGTGTAGACTCGCTTGAAGAACTCTCGGGAAATGCCACTGATTGCACGACCGTCCTTGGAGTCTGTCCATCCCAGGCCCGATGTCATGATGCCGCCTAGACGAGACTGAGCTGTCACAAGCGCCACTGTCTTGTTCATCCGGGAGGTCTGTAGAGCAGCTGCGATTGCTGCTGGCGTGCTGCCGTATACCACGACATCGTACACCTGTTGCACCTGACGAAGGTCATGCTGAAGATACGAGCCCTGAGCAAGAGCAGTCATGTAAAACAGAACAAAGAAGAGCAACGCAGGAAACTGTTGCGCCCATGATAAAGTCATCATATTCTTGACCCGGAAACAAGCTCTACGAGGCGCGGTGTTGGAAGAAGAAAGGGAATATAGTACATCATAATCACTTCAAAAGAAAACACCGTCAGAGAAGGCTCAAGTAAAATTGCCACGCCTTGCAATAAGAGGAATATTAAATCCATTGCCCTGCAAGTTAGAGGGAGTTACATTGATAGTTTTGCTTTGAATCGTCCTAGATGTTAGTCTAGAACAGTCGGGCGTCCGAGCTGCCGTTTAAGCGATTGGAGGGGGTCTGTGCGAATTTGAATTGGACCAGCTGAATTTAGCGGGAGAGTCGACCGCCCCGACCTTTAGGCTAACACATTCTAAAGATAGCTGGTCAATCGTATTCAAGCGACTAGCGGAAATGAGGTGCTGCGATTCCGGGCGTAAGACTCAAAATGTCCGACTGTAGACTCCACAGCGATGATTCTTACTGGACTCGACAATTTCAAGACGTATTTGATTGTCAATAGCGCAAGAGCGCGTATGCATTTCTTGGTCTAGAATCTCAGGACAGCCCGGTTGCAGTTCCAGCACTTCAATACAAGAGCTGCGCAAAGATGCCGAAGGGGCCGTTTGCTATTCAGGGCAGACATGTCGTATTACCTAGTAGCCAAAGTGCTTAAGATTGTTGAGATGGCAGAGACAGAATCCAGACGGAGTATAGAGAAGAGTGCAGACGCATAAAAGTTCAGGGTCCTCAGAGTTGTGTTCAGGTCGCCAGGGAATTATGTTTACGTTACAGCAGCACTTTAGCCTGCTAGAAACGTGAAGTTGCAGCAACGAGGGATAAGCATGTGAACCATGGTTAGGGGGGATGCGATGAGAAATCTAGACCCGGCTACAGATTTGGCGACTACTACAACCAGTAAGATGAAGACGGCTCGAACCTACAAGTACTATCTCTTGGTCAAGCTGCGAGATATTTTAGCAAGTACTTTTCCTGTCTCCATTAATGAATCAATTGAGCAATTAAGAGTTAATTTAATGGATTGGTCCCCGACTTTGTCAAAGGTACTCGAATCCAGCAGCTACGTGATTAGTGGTAGATTTCTGCTGGGTTTTCAGGCAGTGGCTTCAAGAGCACCATTACTAAAGCCTCGGGGCCACCCATGCAAGCAAGCAATAACGTCACTACCTGCTTGTGGAATTAGTAGCTGCGCGAACTGTGCTTGCTGCGACCGCGCATAATGTAATGTGCTAACAGAACTGTAAAAGAATATTATTTGTTTATATGGTTATTCTGTTCTATTTCATGCTGGATTTCATATTTTTCTTATACTATACTTAGGACTTACTTGCCAATACGAAGAGTTCACGGCACCAGAGTCGCCCAATGAGTAGTACAGCTTATACATATTCAATTTTACTATCACCAACTCGATATCTAAGAGCTACTATCCCACTGCGGCTCTAAAAAATTATCAGCTAATTATAGAGTCCTAACAATGTCTTGTCTAATATCCCCATCATCCTCAAATGCCGGCCTTGTCCTGTTTTTGGTTTGCCACCTCTTCAAGCACAGAGCCAGGTCTAGTATCTTCCTTGTCTCCAAAAAGAACACCAACCTCTTCCAGGGATAGGCCCTTTGTCTCAGGGAACAAGAAGTAGATCACTGGAGCGCATAAGAGCGGGATTATAATGAAGACCAGGTAGTACTTCCACCCAACCTGGGCGAACGCGAGTGGCGCTGGCTGAGTATAAACTAGTGGAAGAAAGATGGGTTAGTGATCATGACCTGCGATCCAGTGTGCTGAGAGGAGGCGCTTTATCTTCCACATACCTAGTGTCATTGCAAACAGACCGATAACAGAGTAGCTGACGCCTTGTGCTCGAATAGCCGTTGGGAAGATCTCGGTGCAATAAATGTAGCTGATTGCGTCGATGCAGGATCCATAAAAGGTGACAAATAGAAAGAGGAAGAAAACGCCAGCGGCGTTAATTGCGTGGTCATTTGGCCTCCCAGCAGCGACGGCCACGATAGCAGCCTCAGCAGCAACCATTAGGCCACAACCAACCTAGAGACAGGTCTTCCTGTTAGCGCCTTAATATCTACGAGCAGATCTTAGCGATTGCAACATACCAGACCAATTGTAAGCATCCGGATTCTGCCAACGCGATCCACAAACATAGCTCCAGCCCAATTGAGGAATGCAGCCCAGAGGGTATAGATTGCGTATAGGAGAAGAGGGAGCCACCCTGTGAGGCCTAAACCATTGTAAAGTAGAACCTGATAGTTGTTGATGACAAGAACTCCTGTAGATTGAGCGGCGCACCTAGAAGGGGCAAGGTTAGCTGACAAGAATTATGCCAGAGCCTTGAGCTCTTGAAGCCACTGGGGAGAGAAGACACACTGAACAAATAGACCAATGAGAACGCGCTTGCGGTACGACGGGTTCTTCATAATCCCTAGGAATGTAATGCTCTTTGAAGGCTCAGATAGGACCTGCACCTCGATGGCTCGGCATTCGTTTTGGGCTGCTGTATTGTCCGATGCACCAGGCTCGTGGTGAAGTTTGGTGAGGATATCAAGAGCATCGGTCACACGGTTGCGTTGAACAAGCCATCGTGGCGACTCAGGAATGAGATGCGATCCAATTCCAAGGATTCCAGGAGCAACAGCTATCAGGAAAGAGTAATATTAGCAAGACTAATACTGCTAGGCATGTGCAATAGCCCTCTGCAGTGCATTCTTATCACTTACCAGGAAGAGCTAAACAGAGGCGCCATTGCAGCTGAGGATTCGTGGCAAAGTAGCAGCCAAGACCAGTCCAGGCGGCAAAGTTCTATTGCGCAAAAACTCTCTGTTAGGAGAACAGCTCAAGGTGATATGCTATCAGCTGAAAGAGTGGGAAGGAAAACTCACATAACCTAGGACCAGGCATAAGCCATGAGATCCTACCATGCGCCCGCGGATACGTGGCGGGGCTACCTCAGACTGGTATAAAGGAATGATAACGTTCATCATTCCAGAACTGGGTTCTCAAGTCAGCAAGCAGCGAAGCATGAGGACCTGCCCACAGATCTTACCCGAGACCATTGAGGAATCTGCCAACAAGCAGCATAGCGATGTGAACAGCAGCAGCTTGGAATACAGCTGACAGCACGCAAACAACACATATAATCTGGATAGTGCGTTTTCTTCCAAGCTTATCCGCAAGTATAGTCATAAGAAGACAACCAATAATACCACCTCCTGAGAAGAGGCCATTGGTAGCTATAGATTGTTCTGTATTAGTCTATGCAGTGGAAACAAGAAAGACATGTACTGGGCATGAAAGTATTATTCCTCAGAGCAAAGTATAAGTAAATCTTGTAACTTACCTCCTATCATAGAGTTGGCATAATCCGCACGTGGACCTGTTAATACTAGGTCGAAGTAGGAAAAGAAGGGAGCAAGTCCGAAGACTGTGCCCATAATGGATGCATTGAAGCCATAGGTGAAAGAGCCAAGAGCAACAAAAAATACAACAGCAAAATTATATCTTGTCGCTGGTACTGCGTCGGTCGCCATTGTTGGTAGATGTGGTAACTTTGAAGATTTCTTGGGAGTCGCCTTGTTTCGTCCTGTTGATTTGGCAGACTTGGGGAACTTGATGTGAACTCTCAAAGACCATGACAAACATAATATAGCTTGAGTCCTTGGCAGAGCTTAGGAGAGGTTTAAGTATGAGAAGCAGCCTCCGACAATAGATCCCCACACATCTGGGGGGTTCCGGGGAAAAGGAACGTGGGGAGGAGAAGGGAGGCTGAAAAAAAGCTGGAGAAATCTAGACTCAAGAATGTAGCGACATGTACAAGACAAGGTTTGCTAATGCAAGCGATATGAAGTTTTCGGCTTCTTACTAACAACCTGGAAGTCGCCGGTAGTAGTAAAGCACTAGTGTCCGGATTGCTATTAGCGCAGCGTACTTCTGGAGTCGCCGATAAAGCCGTGATGATAACCTTCCCCGCAATTGTAAAGCCAAAAAAAACATAGTCCATTAAGAAAGAAGCCGCAGAAAGCTGAAACATATTACTCAATTTGAAGATCGCTTAAGGGTGTCAAAGTAGGGTACTACTTATGCAGCTTGCGATACATCCGAGGTGCAGCTGCAGAAAGGCTCCTTATAAGGATAAGAATAGTGAGCAGTGTGCTGAAATTCACTGGTTGTTTCAATTTCCTTACAAAGGTCCACTACAGCATCTCCCTCAAACACCCAACGACAAGACCGGACCATGACGCCTCAACCCCCACAGAAGATCGCCCTCGTCACTGGCGGTGGCTCAGGCATCTCATTTGCCTTTGTCCAACAGATCCATGAGCTTGGTTACAGCATTTTAATTGCTGATATAGCACTGCACGCCAAGACTACTATCTGGATCAATTCGCTTACGCCTGAAGAAGCCCAGCGAGTCTCCTTCTTGCCTACGGATGTCACAGATTGGAAACAATTGGAAGCCGCTTTTGATCAGTGTACTGCACGGTTTCACGGAATCCCTACTCTGGTCGTTCCTGGCGCTGGTGTATTCGAACCTTCAAGTACTTCCTTCTGGGAAGACCAAGACAAGGATTCGCGGTACAAGGTCTTCGACATCAATCTTGTGCACCCAATCAAGATGACGAGAATAGCGGTTCGCAAGCTTGTGGAAAATAACCTTCAAGGCACCATCATCCATATATCCAGTATTGCCGCACAGAGGTCAAGCATTATTACACCGCTCTATACTGCTTCCAAACATGGGCTCAGCAGCTTTATCAGAGGGATGGCTCCTCTTGCTGAAAGCTCTGGCATCAGAGTTCTTGGTGTTGCGCCAGGGTAAGTCTGAGAGAGAACTCAGGGATAGCATCTGTTATGGCATTGGTTTACTAATATTAGTATAAAAGGGTCGTGGGCTCGCCACTTTATGAGAAGCCCGAGGCAGCCAAATTTCTTGATCTAGAACGTGACTACCTTCTGCCGCCGGAAGCAGTAGCCAACGCAATGATGGCTTTGCTCACCCAGCCGGACAAGTATAATCCAGGTACTATCCTGGAAGTCTGTCATGAGACTGAGTGGCGAGAGGTATCTTTGCTCGGAGACTCGGGCCCACAGGGACCGGCCAGCTCTACAAGCAGAAAGAAGGATGCAATCAAGGACATCCAGAGGTTCATATCTAATGGGGTGACTGAGTATAAGCTAGAAGTCGCTACTGATTAAACATAGGAAGTTGGAACTTCTGTCTCTGTTTAATGTAAGCTGTATGTTACGAACAAATTGTATTGCGTGGCTCCTACTTGTGTAATTCAGCAAAGGTATGTTAATATCACGACGACTTCTTGCTTATGTGAGCGCTTAGTGCTACTCTCTCGCTATATATACACTCTATAGCTGAAATGAAGGTGATCATTCACTAGATAGTTGTCTAAGTCCTCCCCATCTGTCTCACCTTTGGACTAGGTACGAAGTTCACTACCTATCACAATTATTAATAATGAGGAATACTAGGAGCACTTAGAATATTGGGTCACAAGGTGATAGCAATGTCATCTAGTCCTATATTTATAGTGGAACTATATCCTGATATGTAAGGATAATTGTCAAGTTCAGAAAATGGCTATCGCATTTGGCGGTGATGCCACTCCTCCAACGACCCTCAAGGGCGCGCTACTCAGGAAGAACGACCATCTTTGATGCTTTTTGCACACTTCCGACAAAGCCTCTAGATCCCACAGCTCTCCGATTGGTGTGCCCCATTGCACAAGCAGCCATTCATGTAGGCAACAGTCCTCAGGGAAAGGCCAAGCCTCGAATCCCATTGTGTCGCCAGCCACGGCAGAAAAGTGTTTAGAGTACAACCACCTAACAGTCTCCTCATTATTGGCAAGGCCAATCATATAGTGTTGTTCCTTTGTTCCGCGAGAACGGATGTCTGCTGGTGCATTACTACTCTCGTTAAAGAAGCGTGCATTAGTCTTTGAAGGTGCTTCCTGTTGAGAAAAGAGGAACAGAAACTATCATGGAACGTACTTATGCCACCGGACGAAACCACTTCGTACAATAAGGATATCACCCTGCCTTAGTTCTGTGCCCTGCTCAATGAGAGCTGCCTCCAGTTCAGAGACGGGAATCTTGTGACAAGTGATAGCTGATGGCGGTTCAAGACCTGGATTCTGGCGCTCCCACCAGCTCAACTAAAGGCCTAGTCAATAGGTGTGAAATAGCTGACATGGAATAATTTAAAACATACCCAATCCACAAGGACCCCTCTTCCCACAATACCGCCATTATCACACCAGTCTGACAATAGAGGAGATTGGGTGTTAGTCATGATCGAAGGCAAATATTATGAGAAGAACCTAGACCACGTACTATGCGTGCCGAGATTGTCAGAGTCTCTCAGCTCTGTATGAGTCCATCCATTGTAGTAAAGACGAGACTTCTGACTACCCCACTGCATTACAAGCTCTGTTAGTCATTGTTGTAATTGAAGAGATCATTAATAGCCCCTGGTCAGTAGGAGTAGAAAAGTAACAGAGTTTTGAACAGATAACTTAATGTAGAATAAAACTTACATGTTTCAAACCATCCCATTGAGAGCTTGTCTGAGTATTAAGACATATAATATCATCAAAAGCGACGAATCCCTCCTCAGCAAGATCCTTAACCTTGTGCTGGAGCGGGATTCGACCGAACCCGGGGAACTCGATATTGTGTAGTGGCCAATCGAGCTGAACATGCGTGCCGGTCTGGATCTCCTCTTTCGCCTTCTGAACAACGTCCTTGGTCAGGAGTCTAAGAGCTGTGGGTCGGGTGCGTTATCAGCCTTCGCGGCCTTCTATTAAAGAATCTCTGGATGGCTGTATAAGTACACTCACTGCCGAGTTGGTCCTTGTGGCCGTCCTGGTCAAAAAAGCCCCAGAGACATCCTTTTGGCTGACCTGCAACAAGTGGTAGGTCGTCGAAGGTGGGAAAACGTGTATCACTCATGGGTGCGGTTGCTGAATGTCTGCAATTAGAGGAGGCGGAGAAGATTTACCAAGAAGAGTCATAAATGCCGTCGTCAAGCTAAAGGTGTAGGTAGTTAGAGCACTGTGCTTTTTGCGAGCACCTCCCTGTCCACAATCACGGTAATAACCTGTCTTGTGAATCTAGAACCCGACAAGACTCGGAATAAAATGTGATCTTTCTCGATAAAATAAATTAATGCGAATGGAGGCTGCAATGCTGGTCAGGTGCCTGTCTGTGGGGTAGATGTAAAGCTGGGGATCTGGGCCCTCCCCACGTTCGGCTTCTTTAAAGAAGCCGAGATTCGTCGAAAACCGTAGTGCTTTGACAACAACGAGCCGGCCGGTAGCATTCCACTTAGGGACAGTAATAACAAACTCCCCAGAGTAGTGCTTTCTGTGCTTAACACCAGATCCTAGTAGGTCACTTTTAGCTGGGATTACTTTTCTCGAGCATTGATGGACTGGAACGCCCTTGGCGAATTAGCAATCAACATTTAAGGTTTTAGGGTTGTCCTCTGGTTTTCCCCAGATCTTCGAACTTTAAGCCACTTCTTCCCCGGATTGAAAAGCTCTAAAAGCTTCGCAATCAAGTTTGTCTATTCTCTTGAGTTGAGAACAACCTCAATTGCTTACTTCACTGCATAAGATAACTCTTTCAAGCGAAGACCTTTCCATGGACGCAAAGATAACATCTGATATGGAAGACCATATCGAAGGCAAGGGAGGAACGACCCCAATTGACATTCGTGAAGTAAGTAGTGCCACTCCTAGAAAAAGTGTATAATGTCGAAATCCTGGAAAAGTTTACTGCTTTGACGAGATGTCTTGATGGATACTGGGCCTTAAGTGAACCTTGATTGCTAATTCATTTATACAGTATGACGAAAAAGAAGTTAAGGGAATTATGCGCAAGGTCGATTGGCGAATTCTTCCAGTTCTAACCCTCCTCTACGTCCTATCCTTTATGGACCGCTCCAATATTGGCAATGCCAAGGTCGCAGGCATGAACGAAGACCTTGGACTGACTGGAGCCCAATATAATATGGTGCTCACCGTCTTCTTTTTTACATACTCTGTCTTTGAAATTCCGAGCAACGTCGTTTTACGCAAAATGAAGGCTGCAAACTGGCTTGGGATCTTGGTTGTGTCTTGGGGCACGGTAAGCAATGGCAAAGCTCCTCTGCCAGCTTGAATATACGCTGTAATGTGGTTACTAACACTCATGGATGCAGGTTGTTACTCTGCAGAGTATTGTTCAGAGCTACGAAGGACTTCTTGCATGTCGCATCATGTTAGGAGTTACTGAGGCTGGTTTCTTCCCAGCTGCGACTTTCTTGCTAACCTGCTGGTACTCAAGATGGCAGCTTCAGACCCGCATGGCTCTGTTTTACTCCGCAGCTTCTCTTGCTGGCAGCTTCTCAGGTCTATTGGCGTACGCTATTGTTAATATGGATGGAGTCGCTGGCCTTGGAGGTTGGCGCTGGATTTTCATCCTCGAAGGCGCCCTAACTGTTATTGTTGGGGCTACGGTGCCTTTCATCCTATCATCCTCGCCCGAAACAGCCGGCTTCTTAACTGAGGCAGAGAAAGCTTTTATTATTAACAACATCCAAAAAGATACAAGCGTCAACTCTTCTGCGAATGACGATGACGATAAGGTTACTTGGGGAACTCTATTACTTGTTCTAAAGGACATCAAGCTATACATTGCCATCGCTATCTATTGGGGCCACAGGTAAGCATTAATTCTCTCTCACGCTTCTCAATACCAGGTTGAGGTTTCCTCGGAGGACTCTTGTCTGGAGAACTGAACTAACACTAAGCTCTTAGCATCTGTGTTTATGGCTTCAACTTTGCAGCTCCAACGATTATCAAGGACCTTGGCTACACCGCTGCTAATGCTCAACTGATGACGGTTCCAATTTACCTTTTTGGAGCTATTTCAACCATCACCTTCGCTCGGTTAGCAGATAGGCAACGTGTTCGTTGGGTCTTCATCGTGATTCCTTTCTGCATCGGATTAGTTGGCTTCATTGGGCTGCTCGCTATTCCGCACCCAGCGCTCCCTGGAGTGACCTACTTCTTCCTCTTCTTTGTTACTGGCGGACTATATCCCGCAATCATTGGACTTCTCTCCTGGATCGCGAACAACCTTGCACCCACATCTAAGCGCGCTATTGGAATGGCCGCTCTTATGATGATGGGCAATCTTGGTGGCGCCATTGGTTCGAACATCTTCCTTCAGAACCAGGCTCCAGTATACAGGCTTGGGTACGGCTTCTCGTTCGGTATGATCTGCATTGGTATTATGGCTACCTTCGTGTTGCGCTGGTACTGTAGACGCCTGAACGCTACAAATGCGGAAATGTCAGAGGATGAGGTACATGCGCGCTACTCAACAGGTTAGCGTTGACTCAGAAGTCTCCCTTTGACTCTATACTGACGTGATTATTCGCAGATGAACTTAGGAAGATGGGCGAGAAGTCACCACTCTTTCGATTTGTTTACTAATTGGTACAAAAGCGGATGCTTTCGACCAGTGATTGAAGTGAGCTTTCTCTCACACATGATCATACCATGCTGATCGATAGCTCTTATGTTTTGATGCAGGAGGCAGATGCAGGAGGCAGATGCAGGAGGCAGATGCAGGAGGCAGATGCAGGAGGCAGATGCAGGAGGCAGATGCAGGAGCAGATGCAGGAGCAGATGCAGGAGCAGATGCAGGAGCAGATGCAGGAGCAGATG
>WNLN01000345.1:0-31404 GCA_021347865.1 Sarocladiaceae sp. CBMAI 1973
GATTTACTAGTAGCTGTGATTGCAGCATCAATTATTCACGATGGGTGGTTTTCGTTTGCACTTTCTTTGATGATTCATTGTTTTCTTCTGACGCGATGGCACCTCTAAATCAGTCGTTGTGCCCCAAGATGGGTACCATCTGTTTGGCATATTGCTTCCGCGAAGCACTTCCATCGTTCTCCTTTGCTTGAGCTATGTACTTCACCTACGCGTCAAAATCGCCATTTGATGAAAGTTTGTCCTCCACGAAGACCAGACGTGCCGGTCTGCCGGACTCCCCAATCATTTTGGGTCGCTTCTCAAGATGACACTCTGCGTACCTCACCGCCACCTGATGTGGTGGCAGCCTTCTCTGACATACCGACATCGCTCTCAATGAGGTCGGCACTGCGGACCTCTGACTGGCTGACTGAGCGCTTGCCACCCTTTACGAATGGCAGACCTCCTCTGGCCTCGCGGTAACGAAGGAACAGGAAGCCGGTGATGACTACGATCCAGTATACGTTATACGAGATGACCGACCCGTATGTGGCAGAGTTGGTCCAGCCAAAAATGGCGTTCAAGATGCCCCAGCCACTTCCACCGTTGAACTCCGGGCTGCAGCACTGGAAGGTGGTTAGGGTTTGCCGGGCAAAGGCGTTGTGAAGACATCACTTACGTTGACATGCCAAACGCTCTTGTCGATATCATAGGATCCAGGACCCATTCCAAGCTCGGCAGCATCTCCGCCGACAACGTTGTTCCACTTCTGCTGCTCGAAGTACCACACTGCCCGAGAGAACAATCCAGCGGCCACGATGTAGAGGAAGCAGGTCGATACCACGAGGAAGATCTGGAGCTTGGCCGTTGCTCCACCCCTGCATTGCATCAGTATCAACTCGGCCTCCATGAAGTGGTGAAGTTTACTCACTTGTAAATCAGATAGCCGACAAAGCCGCCAACGATCAAGCCAAGGACCGTGGGAAGCGGAATCGCTGTTGCTGGAGCAGAGAACGACACCGCTGAGACGAAGAGGATCGCCTCGATTCCCTCTCTCAGGATCGTGATGAAAGGCAGCACGAACATGGCGTACTTCTCAGTGGCCCTCGTGAACCAGGCTCCGCATCCTTTCGAGTTCTTGAGAGGTGCCTCGATTGCCTGAGCCAGCTTGACACGCCACTTTTCCTGCATCTGTCCGACCCTGAGAAGGCCTACTCCCACAAGTGTGATGATGACAGAGGCGAAGATGGAAAAGGCGCCTTCGTAGTAGTACTCGTTGGCTTGCCACTTGTCCTTGCCAACGCCGTAGAAGGTGCCGATGAGAGCTGCAGCCACGATCAAACAAATGACAAAGCCGCTGAGCATTCCCAGCCAGACCTGCTTGCGCAGGGCTTTGTAAACTTTGGGATCATTCTTTGGGCCGTCAAGTGTCTGCTTGAGGAAAGCAAGGAGAACAGAGACGATAATGACAGTCTCCAGTGTCTCACGAAAGACGACCAGGAAGATCGGGACTGCGAATACTTTGTTCGTCATTTTGAAAAGACTCAACGAGCAAAAGAAGATGGATGTCAAAGATTTAGAGATTGAGTTCCCAAATTCAGAGATTGAAGTCGCTCTTCGAAGGAGGCCAAGATATGAGAAGGGACCATCTGCCCACTGGCTGTATTGCACACTTTCAATCGCCTGGCATGAAGCTGAATCGCTAAAGCCGCTACCGGATCAGTCCACTTACTTCGCTTAAGGGTCTCACATCACTGGATCAAAATTCGGCAAAGACGGCAGCTAGTGCAGCTGTCCCATGCAGTCGTGCAAATCCTTTTTGGATCTAATCAATCAGATACGGAGCCATCAGAGAGCGAATGGCCGCCACAACCCCGCTGCGAGGCTACACAAAGCCCAGACCGGGCCTAGTCGTACGATCGACCAGTGAACGGCTGTTGACAGTGCCATTGACTTTCGAGCGGCTGAACAATATTCTCTGAGGGACATCTGATATACGGTGTGCTTCGTGCCGACTTTGCCGTCCCTACCAATAACGTGGCGGGTTAGCTGGTTGTGGCTTGGTGTAAGTTCGCCGCGAAGTGGTCCCTGACTCAACGATCAGATTGATAAGATCATCCTTCACTCAAACTGTGAAGAGCGATGCCGGACATTCGATCCACGAGACCACACCGAGGCATTTGATCGAAGGGCGAGCTTCTCGTAGTATACGGCCTTGCATCGCATTTTTCTGCACCTGTCGTCTTCTGATTTCTTGAAGGCAGCACGTCCTGTCCCTTAGATCCTCACAAGTCGGTGCTCCTCAGAACCTCACAACATGAAGTCCTCCTTCACCATGCGGCTCGGGTCAATGTTGGCAACGCTGCTGGCTACAAGCCATGCCGCCGTTGTTAAGCATGATTTTAACGTTAGTTGGGTAACTGCGAATCCCGACGGTGCATTTGACCGCCCGACGATTGGCATCAACGGCAAATGGCCGATTCCAAGAATCGACGCCAACATCGGTGACAACATCGTGATCAACGTTCACAATCACCTTGGCAATCAATCTACATCGCTGCATTTCCATGGCCTGTTCATGAACGGTACCACCCAGATGGATGGGCCCTCGCAGGTCTCACAATGCCCTATCCTTCCTGGCGAGTCCATGACTTACAATTTCACGGTTCGTTTCCTAAACTCGATTGACCCTGCGAGCTCGAAGCTAACATGGTCTCAAGATTCAACAACCGGGTACATACTGGTATCACTCCCACACTATTAGCCAGTATCCTGATGGTCTGCGTGGCCCGCTTATCATCCACGATCCTGAGTTCCCTTATCGAGGCAAATACGATGAGGAAATGGTCTTGACACTTTCAGACTGGTACCATGAGCAGATGCAGATCCTCATCCCACCTTTCATGTCGAAGGGCAATCCCACTGGTGCCGAGCCAGTCCCGCAAGCTGCTCTGATGAACGAGACCCAAAACCTTACCATTTCTGTCGAGCCTGAGAAGACGTATCTTTTCCGCGTCGTCAACATGGGAGCCTTTGCTGGCCAATACCTCTGGATCGAAGGTCACAACATGACCATCGTGGAGGTGGATGGTGTCTACACGAAGCCAGCAGTGGCAGAGATGATATATATGTCTGTTGCACAGCGTGTGAGCTTTATGGTCACGACGAAGAAGGGAGAGTCAGGAAACTTCCCCATTGTTGGGAGCATGGACACGGTCAGTGATAAACAACTCGTTATTCCACTGTCCTCAAGCTAAACGCTTCTTCCAGACATTGTTCGATGTCCTGCCGCCAGAGCTCAACTACAATGTCACCGGATGGCTTGTGTATGACGACAAGAACCCTCTTCCTGAGCCGAAGACCGTAGACTCTCTGGATATCGCCTATGATGACATGAACCTCGTACCCTACGACGAGATGGCTCGTCTTCCGGAGCCAGACCAGGTGGTCACGCTGGATGTTGCCATGAACAACCTGGGCGACGGCGCAAATTACGCGTTCTTCAACAACATCACGTACAAATCACCGAAGGTACCGACTTTGTACACAGCCCTCAGCGCTGGCAAGCTCGCGACAGATCCGACTGTGTACGGAGAGTATACGCATCCCTTTGTTCTTGACAGAGGTGAGGTCGTCCAAATTGTCCTCAACAACCTCGACTCTGGTCGACACCCCTTCCATCTTCACGGACACCACTTCCAGGCTCTTCACCGTGCTCCAGAGGAAGGAGGTGTCTTCTCATCCTCGGACGTGCCAGAAAAGGATCTGCCCAAGGTGCCGATGCGTCGTGATACTATGGTCGTGTGGCCAAATGGCAACATAGTCCTACGTTTCCGTGCTGACAACCCAGGTAAGAAGAACCACATTTCCAAGCAATTGACTCAGCATTGGCTCACATGAGACACTTCTCTGACTAGGTGTGTGGTTGTTTCACTGTCATATTGAGTGGCATGTCACGTCTGGTCTCATCGCGACCTTCGTCGAGGCTCCTCTGGACCTTCAGAAGAACCTCACCATCCCTCAAGATCACCTTGATGTGTGCAAGAAGGGTGGTGTTGCTGTGTCTGGAAACGCCGCAGCAAACACAGTCAACTTCCTTGACCTATCGGGACAAAATAAGCCTCCTGCTCCCCTTCCGGCCGGGTAAGTCTATTCCCATTGGCTCAAAAGCGGCTATCACACTCAGAAGAGTCACCTGTCGCTGACACTTCTCGAACCTACCAGATTCACGTCGCGAGGTATTGTGGCAATCGTATTCAGTGGTGTCGCCGGTGTGCTTGGTATCATAGTGGTCGCGTGGTACGGTATGTCTGGCGCAGGTGAGGCGACTGACCGAGGTACTGATTCCGGTGTGCTGTCGGAGCGTGAGTCTGAAGCAACTGGTGAGGCAAGATCTCACGCAGGTGACGGAGTTGAATCGGTGGGTGTGCCGAAGCACGAGACAGGACCACAGGTTACTGTAGCGTAATCTTCCGACCCTTCACGTGCAGTGCAAGGCTTGGAATGATTCCGCGGAACCTCACTTACAAGCAAACCCCGCCGGTCACCTCTACGTCAGTTCCGAGCGGCCAAATTTCGCCTTCTATCTATTCACGTCGTCATGAACTGAAAGTTCCATCAATTACCCCTAGCCAATGATGCAGGTGATTGTTATCCGGAATAGGAAGTATCTCTGTGCTTCATCTAGACTGGGCTGAGTGAAATCTCGCCGCACTTCATACTGGGTACAGGACCCAGCTTGATCCCAGCCACGACTCATGCTCAGCTTTCTCCAGACTCTCCTCAATAATGCTTGGTGTAATATAGTCGCACACCTAAAGACGGTTACTCGTGACTGCCGTCAGCCACCCCGTCGTGCTTGGTGCGCTGCAACATACCCCCATGTTCTTCCGGTCGGGAGGGTTCATCTTCTATTGGCTAATGCTTTCCAAGAAAAAGCCCGCGAAGAAGCCAGACTGGCCTGCGCCCTGCTCCTAATCCATGCGATGTAACTGTGTAGCAGCGGCGGACGGGAGCCAAAAGCTCCTTCGGCAAGGGAGCTCACACCCCGGTCCCGGCACGGGTTCCATACATGCAGCCATTCACACCCATCGCGCTAGATATTTCCCTGTGTGAAGTACAAGATGGGGCACTGTGCGCATTGCACCGTGCTTCCACGATGCTTCTCCGCAATTGCAGCGAAGGACTTGTCTTGTCACCTCTGTCACCCGTCTAACCCACACTCCGTCACCCGGCTATCCACATTCTGACATGCATGCTAGGTTAGTAGTGGTTGGGGGTCATACAGAGGTTCGCGCTGACCTATGAGCTTCGAGAACGACCCCTTTGCGAACTTAAATGTTTATTCTACCCTGTTTGCAGCTGTGGAAACACTGCCTGGCTAGTTGCACTCTTCTGATACAACTCTTGACCCAATCGTGAAAGGATTGGCAAGGGGCCCGGGCTCAAGCTTTGGTCCTGAATAGAGTTGCAAGGGGTTCGGACTCGAATGCTGGGCATTGAAAGGGCCAAGCGACTTATCAATCCTGCGAAAGGTCATTTGGAATTACCATGCACGATGGTATAGGACAGAGCACGTCGTTATGTCCTAGCTGCGAAGACAAAAGTCCTTGAAGAAGCAGCGATGCCTGCTCATGGAATAACCGTTTGGTAGTCCACATCGTCCAGATCGGATGATCGCTTCATCATCATGCTCTTCGATCTCGGCGGTCGGATGGTTTACCGAGGAATTTCTGCACTTTCTCCACCATCCAGCCTGTTTGTCCGTTGAGGTCACTTCGTATTCATTTACGGCGGACGATCGTATTGTCGACTTTGGCGAGGGGCCTGGTCTGTGCTGCCCTCCCTTCGTAACATTAGCAAGGGACAACCTAAGCGATCTCTGTAGGCCGTGGTTTCTCCTATACTGCCCTTCAATTCATTCATGGACAGTCAATCACGGGAGCGCCTGTGAGTGGGTGTGCAGAGAGTGGCATCGAGGCATAGAGAATGCAACTGCGCACATCTGACCGACGGCGACGCCGGGCATGCCCTGGTCCTTTGCTCCGTCTTCCCTGGTAGGGGCGCGCCCTGGGAGGCCATCGTCGTGGGGGCCGTGGTCATCATCCCTACCGATCATCGATATTGATTTCCTACAGCGGTAAGTCTGTCAGCATGCAGCCCTGAAATGATGGCGGGTGATGCATGTCCAGCCCTATGCGTGCGCTGTCATTTGAGGCAGTCAGGTGTGCCCGTATGCACTCTCGCGTCGAGGGGACAGGCTGTGCGATAGGGGCTGGTAGCCGCGTTTAGCAGGGCTCAGTCACCTGAATACGGCGCTTAATTGTCGCTATTCGCGTGTATGCAGGCCTGGCCTGTAGGGCTGGGATCACGGTCAGGATCAGACACAGACAATTTCAAGTCCGTTGTAAACCCGTGCTCGCGAGATCTTGTCCTGCCTTGCTACCTTAAACGGGTAGCCGTCGCATTCGCATTCCGAGGCCGAAACGGTACGACTATTGCGCACAGCCGGCCACTAACAAGACTCCTCGACTCCATCATTCAGGTACTCGGCCAAATCCCTGAGGGTCGATGAGATCTACGCAAGCTAGTTTCACGATTGATTGCCTAACACAGTAAGGTCGTTGTCACTGTCCATAACGGCCAGGCTAATCGAAGCTTCAGGGCCGTATGCATAGCACTCTGAATGGCCACTTCTTCGTCATAAGGTACTCCAAGGATCTGAAGTCGCTCGGTTACCGCACGATGCACGCCAGTATGGGTTGCTGTCCACAGCCTACCTAAGCAGAGTTCCGTGTTGACAAATCAATGACCCGAACCCCTGCCCATGCTACTTCCACTGGATCGTGGCTATTCGGCCAATGATATCTTGCTCCATCACACCTTTCCTTACTGTGGTTTGTCGCCAACAAGCACCCCTACAAGCACTTATTACCCAAACTCTAAGACACTCTATCATACTCTACTCTACCCACAGACCCTGTGTCCCACATTGACTATTCCTCTTCTGCAACACGAGCTGGCTCTTCACAAGTTCCGGGGCGTGGCTTCAGACCTTGTGTGACGACATTATTACAACGCACACGTTGTTCATCTGCATATGAGCGTCCCTCATGGTCAGCAACACTCCCCGAATGCAATTGCAAATGGATCGTCAATGTCGAGCTCATCTCTGCCCGCCCGAAGGAAACAACCACTTTCGGTGTCGTGCCAAGCTCAAAGCCCGAAATGCAAGCCCGACATTCTTCGCTCCGTCGCTACGGTACTTAGGTTGACAGGGGTGGCTTCGTAAGGACAGCGTAGTTGGTGCCGGAAACTTCTCGGCGACTTCAATTGGAACATAGGCCGTCAACATCCCTGCGACCATGCATCTCAGACATCGCATAGTATTTAGTATTTGGAATTAGGGCGAAATGAGGCCTTGGTGATGATTTGCACGCAAATGATACGATTTCGGTGTACTAGTAACATTACTCGTAGCCAGCTCGCCTATCAGACTCTGCCCACCTCCAGCCATTGCTGGTTCTGCAGCGCATTGGATACATGCTGCCCCTTGGCTCTAATTCTTTCTCCAAATCCTTCCAACCACATGACTTCCAGCATCGCGTCCTGCGCATTGCCATTGATTTCTCGGTAGAGATCTGTAGCCACTCTTAGTGGGCTTAGGAGCAGGTCTGGTTGGCCAGTAACCGACAACACACTATCAAGACCCCGGCAGATGTTCGCTGCGAGTTCTCGAGTCTGCTGGTACCGCGACATGTCGATGTGTTGCAGAGAAGGCTGTAGTGGTGGTGGCCATACATCTGGATAGACGTCTAACAATGGCTCGAATATCGCACCATGGACTGTCGAAATGCATCGATGAAATAGAATCTGAGACATCCAGTAGTACAGGAACATGGTTCCCGTCAATCCGTCTTTGAATGCCCAGGCGTACGAGAAAGGCAGCATCGAGGAAGGATGGGGGTCTTGGGGCCAGTAATTGACGGGATGTGTGACGGTCCCCGGAATTGCCTTAACCAGCCACTGATCGAATTGTCTCTCAACTGTGAGACAGTTCTGCAGCAGCTCTTGTGCTTGATTCCGTCTGTTGGTCGTTGGTGGCTCGAGTAGTAGCTCGTCTGCTCTAGCGAAGAGCGAAGGCAGGAACAGCGCGACGTCGATCAGTTGGTCCATCAGAGACTTCGGGTGCTGCTCCCAGGGCTTCGTCGTCCATTCCTGCATTGCGAGAAAGGTGTCTTGCCTGCTTAGTAGAGCAAGGGAGAGCTGTGGGACTGTCAGTGTATTGCCATTTATACGCACAAGATAACGACTTACGGCAGTCGGTCTAAAGACCCTAGAGAAAAAATGGTGATGTGGAAAGGTCTGGAAGTGTCGAGGTCCAAGTCTCTTGATCGCGCTGATCTCGGATTGATCCTGGACGTTCCATGCTGGTGCAGCGCCATAGTTGTGCTGTATTTGGGTCAGCGTATGAAGAAGCACAAATGATGGGTATAATGCGCACCTCGTAGAGGAACACATGGTACGAGTCAACAAGGTCTTGTGTATTGTCCATGCCCGGCCCGAAGCTTCTCAAGTACTGAGCCTCGAGGTTGAACTCCTTAGGATCGTTGCTGGGCTGCAAGTCCTGGAACTTGTATGGCGGCATTGAGAGCTTGAAAGGCTCCTCGTCTCCGTAAATTTGCTTCGTAGGCTTCCTCCCAACGCTGTCGAGCTTGGTGTGCAGAGCCATCATAGTGCTAAAATATTCGTTGCCGTGTTCCGATAATGGGATGAAGTCGTCCCAAGCTGATGTATATGGTACCGAGGCCTGGACATTGGGAGATGATGATGCTTCAGACCGGCTGCTGCTTCGTCTCCATTGCTTGTCCTCCCTTCGCGATGGGGCGGTAAGGCTACCACTCTTCTTAGGGTGTGAGGCAACACGACCCTTGGTCTCCAGCGTGCCCGTAATGAACACTCTTTCTCGCTCATAGCCCTCACACTCTCTGCCACTGTTGACACATTTCTTGCAAAGAGGTCGCTCATTGCTGCACTGTGTTCGGCATTGTTAGTTGAGAGTATCGTCAAGAACTAACACCAGTTCGGGGAATGCTCGTATACTGGCGTATCGGAAACAAGCCTTAGCCGAACATACCTTGACTCGCCTGCGACGACAAGTTTCGCAGCCTTTGTATTTGCCTGGAACGCCAACCATAGTGAAATGAAATGCAAGTGTGTTGGATGCCAAAGCGTGAAATATTCGGCGAGAAGGAGAAGAAGTCAGGGTCTATATAGAGCTCATCGGGTCGTGAGGTTGAGATGCAAGCCGGGGTCCGAAGACAGGATAAGGGATCCAGAGACTCGTGCTGCACTGGTTAAGTAAGCTCGAAATAGGTAGGCCATCAAGCTCCGCAACCGAACGACCCAAACGACCCCTTGTCAGAGTCCCGGTGCTCCGCCGATCGGTAAGAGCAGGTCGAAAGAGCCATCTTATGTTGTCACCCCCCTACGATGCCACCCTCGCGGCTAGTCGCTGCTTTGAACGCAGCTGCAATCCTGCCGCGGGCGAATAGACGCGGCCTGCCCTGCCTCGACGTACGGTTCAGGATCCAGCCCCCAGTCGGTAGAGAGCAATGGGGTTTGTCTCGTGCCAGCGTGGGGAGGGTGTGGACTGTCCCGAGTTGCATCGCCTTGACCACCACCAGAACCTTTGACTGCCAAGAGCGTACATAGTGAAGGAAGCAGATTAGGACATACTACCACTACTGTCAGGTCCCGCGCGGTAAACTTACCACTTTCCCAAGCCCAGGGCCCCTGCAAGTCGAGCTGCCTCTGCTACCCTTGTACAGAGGCCTCATTGTACTAGGATGTAGGGGGTGAGGAACACCGTACCTAGTGCGAATGTCCAGCACGGCATTAGTGCGCCAGCGGACCATGCATGCAATCCGCACAGTGCGCGCCAAGTATTAGGTTGGAGAAACTTGGTTCTAGCTGGGTGCCCAGCCCCCGGTCGTAGGGCTGAAGATGGGCCCAGCAGACACCCCCGGTCGTGCCGTCAGATCGCCTGCGTTGGTTGCATGCCTCGGGCCATGTGCCTTCAACGTTAACACCTCAAGACGTCGTGTTCGATATTCATAACCCGATAATTACAGCCTGGACGTCGATTCTGAATGTGACCTTGGCTAGCTCTTGAAACGCACACCCTCAATGGATAGTCGTAATATTCGGGGAGCTTCGGTGTTCCAAGCAATCTCAGCGTAGACTTGGTGTAATGCTTACTGTACGATTGCTGTGATGCTGCCGTTCATGTCACTTCGGGTTGTGCGGAGGAATTCAATTTGTTTCATCGATCTTCAAAGTTGTTTCGATTTTTATGTTGTCAGTCTTGTGCTGACAGTCTGGTCTATCATTGTCTGTCTGAATGTGACAGACCTCTGCGTTCTTCGAAGCTTACAAGGAAGCAAACACCTTGCGGAGGGCTGTCTTTGCCGCCATGCCCAGGGTCGCAATTGACCCCGCTGAGGCATATCTGATGTACGTATATACACACCCCTCAGCCAAGCTGCGCCCGCAAGGCCCAATCCGTTCATCGTACTCAAAGGTACTTGTATGGGTTCATGATGCCGTTCTGCGACACATCGTCAGCGAATTGCCTCTAGTAATAATAACACCGAGTGGACACAACTTACCGGGTCATATAATTGCTTGATTTGCTTCATCAAGCTAATCATCGTCTCATCGCGGCTGTAGCCAATATAGTTCTTCTTCGCAAGTCCCAGACCATGCTCAGCGCTGATGCTGCCGTGGCGCTTTGCGATCCACTCGTAGACAAAAGGCTCAAGAACCTTCTCGACCGCCGGGTCGTACCTGCGCACGGGAATGTTCAGATGAAGGTTGGAGTCACCCATGTGGCCATAGCCAACCACAGCAACTGCTGGGTGCTCAGGGGTGTCACCAGCTAGGCCGGCCTCATTCATCCGTGTGCGAGTGTCCTCGACCAGATCGTACATCTCATTGATGGGAATCGACACGTCATACTTGTAGACACCGCCCCAGTGGCCGAGGCATTCTGGAATGCCTTCTCTCCAGCCCCAGAGAGCCTTGGCTTGTGTGGCGTCCTGCGCAAGGACACCGTCCTGAATGACCTCCTTTGTCATCACATCCTCGAGGAATGCCTCCAATTTGGCATAGTCGTGTTCGCCATTCGATCCGCTAGTTTCGATGAGGCAGTAGAAAGGGTGCTCATCATCGAGCGGCCGCTTGTCGCCCTTGACCTCCTGCACCAGCTTCTGACTGCGCGCATCCATAAGCTCAAAGGCGGAGAGAATCTCAGAAAGCTGACCCTTGGCCTCGCGGAAGGCCTGTTGAACCTTTTCGAACGACTCTAGACCAAAGAATGCGACATTGACCGCAGAAGAGCGCTGCGGGCACTGAATTGATACTTTGGTGATGATGCCAATTGTGCCTTCTCCTCCGATGAACAACTGCTTCAGGTCATAGCCAGTATTGTTCTTGCGAAGAGTGCCCAGGTCGTTCATAATAGTGCCATCGGGAAGAACCGCTTCAATTCCGAGGACTGTACCATGGAGACTGCCGTACCGCAGCAGACGCAATCCGCCTGCATTGGTCGCAACATTGCCCCCGATATGGCATGAGCCTTTGGCACCAAGATCGAGAGGGAAGATGTACCCTCGCTCCGCGAGAAAGTGATCCGCTGTTTCAAGGACGACACCTGCATCGACGACGAGTGTTCCGCTGACTTCATCGAACGAGTGAATGGTGCTCATGCGACTCATGTTGATGACGATCTCGTCGAAAACAGGCACAGAGCCTCCCACCAACCCCGTGTTTCCACCCTGGGGCACCACCGCAAGAAGGTTCTCATTGCAGTACTTGAGAATCTGGCTGACCTCCTCCGTCGATCCTGGCTTAAGGACGAGACGACTACTGCCGCGATACTTGTGCATCCAATCCTCATTGAAGACCTCGAGGTCAGCCTCAGCGTCAGCATTCACGCCATCTAAGACAGCGGAATCGCCCAACAGAGTCTTGAAGTGCTGAACGTGTTGCGGTGTGACCTTTGCAAAACGCTCATCACGCTTCATCTCGGGATAAGTTTCAGATGTCAGCTTAGCATTCCTGGATGACGATTGCGAGAGCAGCTTCGGTGATGACGTTGCGATCCATCTCGTTGTTGCCTTCGGGGCTTGTCTCTGTACAGAAGCGCAGCAAATCCTAGGCGCAGACGTCGGGCGAGCAGGAGCCCGGAGTAGGCGCGTCAATCTTGCCCTTGATGCCATCTTTGATGCGATGCCGTTACTGCTGATTGTCTCTGGCGGCTCTGAACGCGTGGTTGAGGTTCCAGGTTCGCTGGTGTCAACTTTTTTCCACTGGTTGAGCTTCACTTCGGGTCCTTTGAACCAGGGGCCGGCGTCGGCGCGGCAGTGTGGGGCTTGGGCTCGCAATTGAGTATTGCCAGGTGATTTGTCCAGATACATACTTAAGTCTTCGAAGGAAGTCAGTCAATGAGAGCTATCAATATTGTGCGTTCAATAAATAGGTATTTTATTTAATTCGTGGCAATGCACCCTTTCGCCCGCGGTACGCGTTGCCCATGTTGCCCAAGCATGCTTCTAAACAACAATTACGAAGTCACAAAACACCGACCACCACGCTATGAGAACAACACCAAAGACAAGACTAATGACCAGATGCCCAATGCTATATAAAGATCTCGGCTCGCACTCGAAGAATATGTGCTCTCAGAAGCCGTTCAAGTGCGGCTTCTTTTGTGGACTTTGACTTCGAGCGCGGTTGGTCCTGTCTTGAAGAGGTACCTTCCCTTGCTCGTCGTTCTCATTGATCATCTTCTCCATGAAAGAGATGTAGTCGTACTGTGGCTGACCTCTGTCTTCAGCCGTGTCAGGACCGCTGTGTGGCGGCATGATATCTACCAGGTGGTCGATCACCTCGTCTGGCACAAGGCTGTGCCTCAAGTCCATCTCAGTCACGTAAGGCTTTCCATCCGCGACTTCCCTGAAGGATTGGAACACCTGCTCCGCCGTATTCTGGTCTTCGGTGACATCAACCATGAACCGAATGAATTGCTCGAATGTAACGCGGTCGCGTCCATTAGAGGTCTCCAGGAAATATTCGTGCATCTCATCTTCCGAAAAGACAAGACCCAAAGATGCGAGGGCAGCACTGAATTCCAGCTCCTGGAGCGAGTTACTATCGTCTCGATCGAAATGACGGAATACGCTCTCAAACTCCTCCAATTGAATGGGCGTCAGATTCGTCATGTTTCGCGCAACCATTTGATTTTCCAAGAATGCCAGTTTCTTTTGGACAGATGACTTGACCAAGCTGAGTTCGTACATAAGCTCATCGTAGGTGTATGTTGTGAAGTCGTTCTCTTCAATATTCGCTTCCTGACACTTCTCGTCGACTGCTGCAATCGTCTCGAGATATCGATCTAGCGGTGCGAGGTTGTCGCTGAGCTTCCTCACATGATGCAGTTGATCTTCAACGTCGCCATCAAGTCCAGAGATCGCGAGCTGCATGGTGTTTAGTGCCATGGCAAAATCATTCGCCTTGTCGGCAAAAGACTTGCGAAGAGCGTTCTTGATGCTATCGAAGAATTAGCAAGACCCATTGACGATTAACACGATGCACTCACTCTCGAATTGTCTCGTTGATTAGTTGTGCCCGGTGCATTTCCGTTTGCGAGAGACCAGCCCATTGCTGCTCAAGCGTATCCAGACTGAGCTCAGCCGGCGGCTCGTAGGGTCGCAAGCGGTATGTTCCGAGCTTTGTCTTGATATTGCCCAGAAGCGTCGCGAGCTCACTTTTCTCGGCGACCCAGTCTCGCTTCTGCCCCCTCTTGTAGGCACCGAACTCGGTGGCTTGTGCCTTTGCATCGACATAAGTCCCCTCAAACTCTGACTGCTTCCAGCCCTCGGCTTGACGGTTGATGTTTTTGAGGAGCTCCCGCATACGTCGTTCGTACGCGCTTTGCATCTCCCACGCACCCTGCATGCTGTTGACGAACTTCTCGACTCGGCGGCCTGCATTCTCAACCTTTTCCATCTGCGAAAATGCGTGAAACCAGTAGGCAATGTAGGTCATCAGACTCCTCTCGTCGGGTTTTTGAACATCGCACACGTCTTCAACATCCAGCAATTTGGGGATACCGATCTCCTTTTGAGCGATATCAAACGCAAGTTGCATGTTACCCCGATGATCCGATTTGTCCAACGCGTCAAAATCGATCAGGTCTGGGCGATGGATGTCGAGTAGTGCACAAAAGGCCAAGCCATCGTTCCAGCTGGCGCTGAAGTCTCGAACCTCGACCTCATCGTAACAGGCTGTTTTTCGTTGGCACCACAACAACAGGCCCTCCTTGGCAGACATGCCCTCCTCATTGATGTCACTGATCGTGAACCGCAAAATCAGGGTCCAAATCAGACCAAGAACAATCTTGCGGTTTCCATCAACGACATCCTCGGCACCAATATTCGTCATCTGAATTCCTCTCGACTTAATGAAGTCGAGTGCCAAGTTGGCGTTTTCGAATTTCTGAACTCGAAGCTTCGGCTTGGCGGCATATCGTCCGAGGGATTCGTTCGAAAGGCTCTCCAGTAGATGAATGAGCATGACCTAGGCAAGTTGTTTAGCCAAACGACTCAATCATCGCGCCTGACGTGTAACTCACACCGTCACTAAGATCAGTCACAAGGTCCTTAACCTCCAGTTCCCGAGCCACGAGCTTCGTATTCAGCCTAGAATTGCGCAGTCAGATACATTGTCCACCGAAAACCCTCTCAGTCCTAAGCAATTGGCATTACCATTTTGTGAAAGTCTTTTGCTGGACAGTAATCCATCGCTGTTGCTCCGCGTAAGCCATCCTGACGAGGCCCTGATCATGCGGTGGCTCGACAGCGGCTAGAGCGTCCGCGGGCGAGCTGGAAGATCTCTGAAAGCGAGGCGATTTGTGTTTCTTGTTCTTTGGACCTAAATTGCCAGGTCGACTGTTGGCACCCGAGCGTTGTAGGCGTGCGGCATGCAGATGGTGCTTGTCCCGTCTACTGCGCGAGGTGGGGGATGCTCCTGGTGACGCTTGGTTTAGAGGCGTACAGGAGTCGGAGGGCGGGGCAGACGCGGAGCGTTGCTTCGATTCTTTTTGGGTGCAGACGTCGCCTAGATCGATTGAGGAGAGTGTCGTGGAAAGACTGGAGACGGTGGAGGATCGCGAATAGGTTGAAGCCGCTGGTGAGTACAGATTGCAATGCTCGGCATGGGTGTTCTCTTCTTGGTTGTCGATGTCTTGGGCGATGGGGCCTGACGTTGAGTCCCGAGTAAACAAAAAGTCCGGGAAGCGCTCAGTGGATTCGAGGTTGCCGGGCGGCGGCGGTAGTGCCTGCTGTGTGTCCGCTATAATGGCCATAGTGGGCGTTGTGAGTGGTGGAGAGCCACTTGGAGTGTGACCAACGTTGGGGGTCAGAATGCGCTAACACAAATCCAGGGTCAGGGGCACATGAGGCGCTGTAGATCAATCTACAATTGGAAGTCCGGATGGTCGAATTGTGCCTAACAAGAATGACAAGTTTGGTACTTGCCTTGTGAGAATCAGACGTACGTTTGCTTCTGTAAAAAAGTAGGGACAATGCTAATGGAAAAGTTCATGGTTTCTGTGATGTGGATTTCGGTGTTTTATGAGCACATGACCTCCTCTGTTGGCCCGAAGTGATACTTCATGAGCCTTGGTGCACTGCCCTGAAAGTTGATAATGGTTCTCATGGTGAAACATGAACATCCTCCAATTGTGCTTCTCAGATATGTGATCTGATCCTTTAACAGAATCGGACACTATTCTGCGGCACCAAGCCATCAAGTCAGAGTGCGGCGAAGCACTTAGCCTGCAGCCAGTACACGGTCTCATGTTGCAGGACATTCATGCAACACCACACCCTCCTACCTAAGTGCGGTGATTCTCTTCAGACGAATTTAGAGTCCGGGGTGGTCCTTGAACATGATAGCGTGCTCGAGTTAAAGGTTTCGTCTATACAACACGATGGATTCCTAGTTTGAAACAGTTCAAACAGGATCCATAGTTGGTGCTGAACCAGAACGCCATTTTGGACATCACAGGCTGAATTGGAGTAAATGACACCGACACGGTGGTTTCATGGACTACTCACAACAAGCTATCTGCCTTATTGTATTAGCTACCGAGAGTGTAGATTCTTCTTTTTGATCAATACGAGCCGTGCTTTGTCTGTGAACGGTGGGCTCGACTCTCATCGAAAGCGAAAATGTGTAGCCTTCAGGGTAGCATCAGAGTGCATGCACATGTCGGAAGGGTTCAGTTCAATACCGCAACATCATGTTGCTTCTGCATCCCAAGGAATTCTAGGTGAACAAGTCGTCAAATGGGCTGGTTCAGCTGAATGATTATCATAATGCTTGAATATTGCGATGTTTGCCTCTGCAATTAGGCATAATGTACAAGTCCAATAGTACAGACAGCCCCCCGTATCATACAGAAGTCTGGTCTCAACCAAAAAGTGCTTATCTCCTCTTTCCCTGCTGACCAGCAGCCTTCGACCGCAGCGCATATCTCTCCTTCTTCCACTTGAACACATGTTGATCCACGCTGCCCATGTCGTGCTTGGCCTTGCGCATGTACGTGAGCCTAGCCCTCCTTGCCCTCTTCGGCCGTCTCCAGATAATGTCGATACCCGAGACTGTCGGGCTATAGATCTTGAACCACATTTCCGTGCTCGTCTTCATGAGCTGACCGCGTAGTTGAATTGCAGTGTCAACACCCTGGCGACGGATCTGGATGAAAGCACCTGCGAAGGGCTCGCCTGACTTCGGCGTCACCATGAGAACATCGCCCACCTTGGCGCTGTCGGCGTGCTCTTTCGAGAATAAACGTGTACGGGCTCCGGTCGGATCCAGTTTGGCGACCTGCTCCGCTCGTAGAGCAGGCAGTGGGTTGGCCACGACGGACGGAACTGTTGGCCATATCGTAAACTTCGAAACCTTCTCGATATCCTCGCCTGTACCGAAACTATCAGCCGAGAGACACAAACAGGATAGCAATAGTTCAACCTACGTTGCTTCTTGCTGTGTGCAAACTGCCACGCTGGTGTCGTGTTCTTCGCCTGTGCCGTTGCGATTCCACGTGTCGCCGCTTTCACAAAGCGAGCGCGACGGCATGCAGCTTTAAGGCAGCCGATTGGCCTCACGGCGCTGGCGACATTCATCGTGTCAAGTGTGCCGTCGGTCCGGTTGATCTGGTTGTGCTTGGAAGTTGGCTACTGTCCGCGTCGGAGCTTTGAGAAATCGAGACGAGGTTTTGCTGCTAGGCTAACAGGGGCCCGGCAGCCGCCGCCATTGGTTGGAGGTGGCAGCAGTTCCCCACTGTTTTTTTCGCTCCTGTTCGCGACGGAGGCAGTTTGAACGTCTTCTAGAATTCTGTCTCTCTCCCAACCAGCAATACTGTCCAGCCCAACACCGCCATGTCGTCGTCAAGAGCCTTCCCTTTGGCTAGGGCACTGGCAAGAACCACTACCACTGCGCCGTCACTCGCTCGCAACGCACGATGCATCGCCACTACGTCAAGGCTGCGTAAGTTGAGCCTTGCAAGCCACTATCCATTCTGAGGATACTAATCAAGTCTTCACAACAGACGTGCGAGCAGTCTTCGGCGCGACGAGCAACGATGACCTCGAAACGACACTCAAGGAAATCCAAGAGAAGATCACTCTTCCAGCCCACCTGCCGAGGGAGCAACGCTCGATTCTCCGAGACCGCAAGAAAAAGAACTATATCGAACAGAACCCCGTCGTGATCGAGATCGAGGGTCTCGTGCACAAATACACAAGTCTTGTTCTCGCGAAGGATATGCCAAATTCAAAGCACATTTTCAAGCAAGCAATCAAGAACATGCACACCAGGGAAGATTGGGCGAATCTGGAAACATTGCTATCTGGGTTCAAGAAAGCAGGCATTGCCCTTAAGCCCAAGCACTACGGCTTTGCATCAAGGCGCGCGATCGCCAGTGAACAGCTATACAGCCTGATTGAGTGCGCCCGCCATGTCCAAGACACTGGCTACCTTCTGAGCGCGAATGGAGAGAGCGGATTTGTGGTCCTCCTGGCCCTGGCGCATCGGGCCACCACTGAAAACCACGCGCAGACTATCAAGTGGCTGGAAAATGTGCAGGATATCCTCGAACGATCTCCTCACAAGGAACTGTCCAACATCAATGACCTGCGTTCCTCGAAGCTCGCTAGGGGTCTGATGCTGTCGGCCAGGATCGCCGATGTCCAGGCTTCAGAATCCCCAAGCGAAGCTCAAATGAACGACTTGAGCGACGAGGTAGAGCGCGTCCGCGCTCTTTGGACCCGAGCACTTGATGCCCAAAACGAATCGCTTCAACTCGAGATCGACGAGCTAGGCCTGAACTCGCTTCGACGAATCACTCGCACCCAAGCTGATGGGACCACGACTTACACCGCCATGTCTTTCCACACAATGTCCCCGTCCCGAGTTGTTGCGATCATCAGTCACAATATCAAGGCTTTTGAGAGTGTGGCTTCTGTCACCGCTCAGACTTGCGATCCCCTACCAGAGGCTGGCAAGCGTCTCGACGCCTACCTTACCGAAAGGATCACAGAGGGTGCTCAATTGGACTCTCACTTGCAAGCTAAGATACCTGTGCTCGCTGGGGTCTACCAAGAGATTGTCGGAAGGGCGCCTACCTGGGCCGAACTCGCGACCCAGTGAAGCAAGCATGGCATAGGCGTACGAGATTGTAACATCATGGCCAGGCAGTTCGCCGTGCGCGGACTTTGTATAATGTACACTAGATATAAAGGCTTTCTACAACTATGGAAGCACAATATACTTTTCCAAGTGCTTGGGCACGGCTCCAAGCAGCTTCTTGTCTGACAACCACTTGCGTGAGAAGAGTCTGTCCGCATATCTGTACGCACCATCGCAAAGCATTGTCACGACGGTGTGGCCCTTGCCCAGCTTTTCTGCAACTTCCTTTGCGGCCACAACATTTAGTGACGAGCTAGCACCGAGGTAGAGACCCTCCTCGTCCAAGCATCGGTACACCATCTCGATGCTCTTCTCGTCAGCGATGTGGAGAGAGCCGTCGAGAAGCTCCAAGTCGGGCTGGAGGTTGTCTGTAATGCGGCCTTGTCCGATGCCCTCCGTGATACTGGAACCGGTGCGCTCGACAAGCTTGCCGCCAGACTGGATGTAGGAGTGCAGCACACTGCCCGGCGGATCGGCAAGGAAGCTCTTGACCTGGCCATTGGAGATGTCCTTGAGGTACCTTGTGACACCGGCGAGTGTGCCTGCTGTTCCAGTAGAGCATGTAAAAGCATCAACCTTCCCACCAGTCTGTGCCCAGATCTCAGGGCCTGTCGTCTCGATATGTGCCCTCCTGTTCGCGGTGTTGTCGAATTGGTTCGTCCAGACAGCATTGTCCAGCTTGTCCGCATGACGCTTAGCCTGGTGGTTGTAGTTCTCTGGGTTGTCGAATGCAACAGCTGGGACGGGGTAGACCTCGGCTCCGAGCAGGCGCAGAAGATCGATCTTGCCTTGAGATTGAGTGTTTGGCATGTAGATGACAAGCTTGTAGCCGCGAGACCGGCAGACGTGGGCGAGACCAATGCCTGTGTTGCCGGCAGTACCTTCGACAACAGTACCACCTGGGCGAAGGAGACCGCGCTCCTCAGCATCCTTAACGACGTAGAGCGCTGCGCGATCCTTGACGGAACCACCAGGGTTCATGAACTCAGCCTTGCCGAGGACTTCGCATCCTGTCTGGTCGGAAATGTGGTTGAGACGGATGAGGGGGGTGTTTCCGATGGCTAAGATGAGAATCAGTCAGTTTCTCACGGATATGGGCTGAATCCTGGCGTCATACCTCCAGTCAATCCCTTGGAGATCCCTTGCGCCTGCGAGACAGCGATTGTATGCGAGGAGGGCTCAGCCGCTTTCGCCGCTGCAATAGCCAGTCGTCGCACGCTGTGGCGAAACATTGTGCTTGTCTGTGAAGTTCGAGCGCTTTTCGGATGCCACCAGCGCAAGGTTAGGGTGTAAATTGGAAGTGCGAAGTCGCGGGCTTTCGAGATCGGTAAGCTGGGAAAGTGTCGAGGCTATCAAAGGTGTAGCTCGAGTCCGTTGCAGGTCCCTGGTGGGCCGCCGGAGCTCGATCACGTCAGGGCCGTGGCCGAGACCCGCAGCCGAACCCGGAGCTGTCTACAACTATCTCAAGCCAGGCTATCGTGCTACCAAACATGAATACTCTGAACACGCTGCAGAAATTTGCGATAAGTACAAGTAAATATTCAGACTATTCGCTTTATCTCTAGATCAGAACACCTCCATGCATGCAACGTTGTGAGATCGTCAAACTCATTTCTCATGATCAATCCTGGGCAAGCCGTACATACGGCGCTGGGAACAGTCCCTTCGCCCCCATGTACGTTCCGTAATACCAGTCTCCATTCACATCCTCAATCTCTCGGACCTCACCTCCCCGCGGGAACAGCAGCTCATCATCTGCGCCCACTTGTGGAAACCAGGACCATTTTGCCATCGCTCGACTGCCTAAACCTCCTTCTGGTGGGAAGCTGTCGGTGAGCGCGGTTGATTCGTCGCTTGTAGGTGCAGTGTCTTTTACGTCCTTCGTAACGAGACGGATCCAGGACTCTGTGCCCCTTTTCCATGACCATTTCTGCAGAGCCTTGCCCTGATGTTGTGTTCCCTCATATGCAATCTGAGTCATGGTTCTGCCACCGACCAGATCTCGGTCCACATACCGCCACTGTCCAACCTTGCCTTCCGTGAAGCCAACAATGACCATTCTGTGGCCATTGAGACATCTTCTCCAGCCTGCGTAGCCATTCTCAGTACTGATCTGGCCCTGAGACACAAGGTTCTTGTAGCAACTTGTGCAGATGTCATAGTCGCCAGGGGAGGCATCTGGAACGAGCGAGCTCGTACAGCTATAGCAGTGATAGCGTGCCCGACTCGGGGCTATGGGATCTTGGCAGACATCACAGCGAGTGTTGAAGATCAGAGGCTTGAAAGGACCAATACTCGACGCGTGGGGCCCGGTCAAGACAGCAGCAGCTGGAGGACGGCCAGGCGACCGAGGACTATTTGGACGTCCTTGCTGATTCTGTTGTGTTGCCTCGTGTGTGAGAGGCAGAAGCATGTGGGTGCAACAGTAGCCTTGGTTGACGCAGTCGTTACAATAGCCCCAATCGCCCTCGTTGCAGACATCGCACCTCCAGTAGCATAAGTTGGTCCACGCTTGGCAGCGAACACAGAATGTACCGCTCTCAAGGCGGCGACGAGGATCATCAGTCGTCAAAGTCTTGCGGCCGTCAGCTCCACCAGGGGTGCTAGGAGGGGGAAGATAGCGACATGCGGTGAGCATGTGCGGCATTGCCATATCCTCTCCAGAGAGCTCACGGTCATGCTCCCACTTTTTCCAAGCACCGTAACCAAATCCGAACCAATACTGACAACCTTTGCCTCCGCGGTAGCAGCTCAAACAGATATTCCATTGCCCTCCAGCGCAGACGTTGCAGTTGTAATGAAGTTCGTACTCAATGTGTGTCTTACTGCACCGAGAGCAGGTGATGGATGGTTCCGGATAGAGTTGAGAGCGCTTCCGTTGATGGCCTCCCACTGTAGGGCTTGATAGCGGGCTGGATACGGCAGAGTGCACCATGGCCAGCTCTGCTGGTCGATGAGCCCGTAATGTGGATGCTGAGGTCTGGGCTTGAGCACTATCGGCTGGCGGAGGAGCTGCTGGGGCCTGCGCTGGAGGTGGAGGAGGAGCATTCGTTGGCTCAGCCGGGGGCATTCTGTTTGCGAAGGACTGGTTGTTCGTCTGTAGGACTGGCGTATTCGTGCCTGTTGAGGATGTCGAACCTGGAAGCTCTGTGGCTGCTGCCATAGCCGCCGTCGACACCGTAGGTGTACTCGAGCTTCGAGCGTCGGTCATATTGGGCCTTTGAGCTGCTAGCTCTGCAGGCTGTGTCCGCAATGCGAGGTCCGTCTGGGATCGTGTAGCTGGTCGCGCCTCCGCTGGCGACGGCGAGATAGGGGCCGTTGACCTCCTTCCGTTGCTACCTGCACGCCTTCTAGTTCTGTCGCGAACGTCAAGGTTCGCAGGCATCGACGGTGGTGGTCGACTTCGATCTTCAGCATGCCCAGTAGAGCTCATGGATCTTGAATGAGGGCGCTGGCGGCTGTCAGAGCGACTTCGTCGATCAGACGTCGGTGGCCGTGACTCAGAGACTGTGAGCTCCGTCGGTCTGGACTGATTGCTAGCTGTGCTCCTACGCGAAGAAGCATCGTGACGAGGGCGCTCTCGTTCACGTTCGCGTTGACGCCTACGGTACGCTTCTGCAAGTCTGCGACTCAGCTCGTCATCGCGGCTGAGATCGATGTTATCGAGGTCAAGTCCGTCCAGTAAGCCTTCTTCTTGGATTTGTCGCGCAAAGTCTTCGATCTCTCGCTGAATCTCGCGCTCACTCATGTTCTCCGATCCGATCAAGGAGCGGAGCGATGACTGATGCTCAACCCGTCTTGATCCATCCTCGCTGCGGCGCCTTCGCCTTCTCGCACCGTCTGGGAGAAGTTGGTCGCTGCTGCCACGGCCACTCTCGTCCGCTTGGTACCTGTCTCGCACGCGACGTTGTCGACTGCTACTTTCTGGGCTGTGTTCCCTTGACGACCTTGCATGTGCGTCAACGGAACGACTCTCCCTTCGCCGCCTGTGGCGTGGTTGTGCAGAGCCGCCAGTGGCTTCCCGAAGGCTGAGTTCGCGGACCTCGTTGATCAACCGCTGGTCCTCGGCCTCGGCACGACGTTCTGCTGAGGTCCGCCTACGTCTCCTGATCTGTGGTAGCACCTGATCTCCTGGCTTGTATTTTCCTGCCATTTCCTCTTTCTCGAACTCAGACCGCGCCTTCTCTGGATGTGCCGCCACAAACATGTCTAGAAGGGTAACGACTGTGGCATTGTGCTTCGTATCCCGCACTGAAGCACGACATGACGGGCAGTTGACGATACTGGAGCCAGGTTCAGGTGATGATCTCGATCGCTCCGCTGTCGATGCTTGGTAAGTGAACCATTCCTTGAGGCACGCGCCGCAAAATGTATGCAGACAGTCAAGCAGCGTCAAGGGTTGGTAAAGGAGCTCTGCGCAGATCTGTGATTTTGTCTCGTCAGTGGCTTGCGCGGGGCATCATCGCGAAGGCGCGCGAAACGGCGGGGGACTGACCGAGCAGGTGAGCTCCCTCTCGAGATCCAGTTCCGGCGGTTGGGACTCCATTCATGACAGTGTTGCTCGTCTTCGACGGCTCCATCGCCTGCCTGGGTTGACCAAAAGAATGTAGTGGTAGGACTGAGCAGCAGAATGGGATACGAGGTCAATACCTGATGGACCGTCGTTGTATGGTCAGGCGGCAGCTAATGCCAAGTGCCCAGTTACGGTGGCGGGGCTGGCCTAAGCACTGTAGCAAGCTGCGCGACAGACCAAGCTTTGACGCCTTAGACAGCCTTGTAATTAGCCCGGACGGCGTGCATCATGCACGTTGATGTGTTCGGTAACTTGAGCGTCGGTGCCTTGTGCACATGTTGCTTTTCTCTTTGGCGTGTTTGGTATGCGGTAGAGTGATTGTGTCCAGAAGGCAGCAATCAGGACGACGCACGAAGTACTCATTGCGGACACCCTACGTACCCCAAAACCTTAAGAGCATTGTACTTTGGGTGTCGACCACCCTATTGCGTTTGTCAGTAGTAAACTACATTGAACAGATAGACACCGCCTCTTACTTGTCATTCACATTCGTCGTTTGAGAGCAATCGCAACAGTTTATCATTACTTTTACAAGCGACCCACTACGATTCTACGAGTGAGACCACTCGGCCTTCTTCTTCTCTGCAAACGCCTTCATGCCAATCTTCTGATCTTGGCTGCCGAAAATGCCGTGGAAAACACGCCTCTCGTACTCAACACCGTCCCGCAGTGGCAAGTCCTGGCTCTTGTTGACAACTTCTTTGCAGCCCATGACGGCAACGCGAGAGTAGCCAGCAATGGTCTCTGCGAGCTTCATGGTCTCCTCCATGAGCGCTTCGTACGTGGAGAAGGTCCTCGCGGCAACACCCCACTTCTCTGCCTCAGCACCGCTGAATGACTTGCCCGTGAGGATCAACTCCATTGCCTTGGCTTTTCCGATTGCCCGAGTCAGTCTTTGGCTGCCGCCGGCGCCGGGAATAGTGCCGAGCTTGATTTCAGGCTGGCCAAAGTTGGCGGTCTCTGTGCAGTAGATGAGATCACACATCATGGCCAGCTCGCAGCCGCCACCGAGGGCATGGCCAGAGACTGCAGCGATGATGGGAATCTTCACTTGCGTGGTGAGGTTCGACCAGGACTCGATGAAGGAATTGGTGTAAGCATCGGCAAAGGTAAGAGGCGCCATCTCCTTGATATCGGCACCTGCTGCGAAAGCTTTCTGTGACCCTGTGAGGACGATGACTGAGGTATCCTTGGAGTTGCTGAAGTCGGTCAAAGCTTCATTGAGTTCCTTGATGAGTGGTGTGCAGAGCGCGTTCAAAGCCT
The DNA here is from genome assembly GCA_021347865.1 of Sarocladiaceae sp. CBMAI 1973. Lineage (NCBI taxonomy): Eukaryota > Fungi > Ascomycota > Sordariomycetes > Hypocreales > Sarocladiaceae > Sarocladiaceae sp. CBMAI 1973. The sequence continues at coordinate 24,632 of WNLN01000345.1, forward strand.
TGGGACGGTTGAGGGTGACTGGCACGTGTCAATGAGCCGCACACTGTGAACCATCTTGCATATCTCACCTTGTCCAACGCCAGGCTTAGGTTGCGAGACCTGAATGTACTCGTAGGTCTTCGAGGAGTAGCATCGAACAATGCGTGGGAGAGTGGACGGCTGGAAAGGGACGGCGCGGACGGCGCATGGCCGCAACAATCGGAGGGCGTTCATATTGTGGATCGAATTGATCTATAGATCTGTCGGCACTTCGATACGGACAAGAGACCAAAAGAGAACGAAAGCAATATCGTGATGAGAGTTGGTGAACGAAAGCACAATGTCAATGGAGAAGGGTTACTTGGGAGCAATTGAGCCGAAGCTGTCACCAGTGACGAGGATGGAAAGCGTCGGCTCTTGAAGCCGAGGGTAAGGACATCCTTGGCCCCACCATAGCAATTGAACCTCCACAATTCAAGACAGGCACTTTCACATGAGGGAACGCTGGATGCGGAGGACGGAGGACGGAGCATAATTCGACCGCAGGCAGGTAACTGTAGCTAAGCCAAGGGCGAACTTACGTGGCTGAGCAGGTTGTGGCGTCGAGGGGCCGCAATCAGGGGTTCATTCTTCAGGGAGGATAATCCAGCGAGTTCAAGCCACGTTGCTCGCGTCTGTGCCCACTATTGCTTGCGCCTTGCAGCACTGTCGTCCCGCTGAACCCGTTCCCGTCGCGCAAGACACAGTGGGACGTCGCCAAATCGCGATAGTGCCACACTGCGCTGCCTTTCCGATTTTCTGTGTCCCCCATCCTTCGACACCCTTCTTTCTGACGCGGCCTTCTTCCAACCGGGACATCTTGTCTCTTCTCTTCACTCATTTGGACCCCGTTTTACATCCATTTCGGTTGCGATCTTCTCTTTGCGAAGTTGTCATCTGATTGGAAATTTGTACAACATGGATTCGCAAGAGCCTGAGCGGACCCCTTTCGAGGCTGTCAGCGCCACGACATCGAGGCTACAGCAGGTGTGTGCCTTTGATGCGCATTGCGCACTCTCGTTGCAACATAGGACTGTGCTAAAGGTCTACAGCGTTACCAAGCTCTTCTCGATCAGTCAACACCCTTCGTCGCGTACCGATGGGTCGGCACTGGTGTCTGTCTGGTGATGTTCATGTTGCGCATCCTGTTCGCGCAAGGATGGTACATCGGTAAGCTCTAGATGTCCTGCGAACGACTTGAGATCGGAACTAACGCCTCTCGTAGTGGCGTATGCCCTCGGTATCTACCTACTCAACCTGTTCCTGGCGTTCCTCCAGCCCAAGTTCGATCCCTCGAGCGATGAACTCGACAATGAGATGGAGGACGGCTCTGTCGGCACACTCCCGACAAAGTCTGACGAGGAGTTCAAGCCCTTCATTCGCCGTCTTCCGGAGTTCAAGTTCTGGTACTGGACCACAAGGGCAGTCGTTATCTCGTTCTTCTGCAGCTGGTGGGAGATCTTCAACGTGCCTGTCTTCTGGCCGGTGTTGCTCTTCTACTGGATCATCCTCTTCTTCCTCACCAGTAAGTCAACATGTCTAGCTATGAACGCCACAACACTCGTGCTAATGAAACCCCCAGTGCGCAAACAAATCCAGCACATGATTAAATACCGCTACGTCCCCTTCACCATGGGCAAGAAGAAGTACACCAAGAACAGCAACTGAGGCGCTGGGCCCGATGCGAGCAGACAGCCATTGGGCGGGAATAGATCTCGTCGGAGAGGGCGCAAGTCTATGCCCCTCCCACGACTCGGAGCGGTCTACATTGAATTGATGGAATTGTTTGGCAAGGGTCGGAACTAGATATCACAATGGGTCCGGAAGCCGACTCTATATAGACTTTTACCCCAGGGCTACAACGCTCGCGCAGAATGACGCTCGTGCAGCCGATAATGAAATTAATCACGACATCGAAATAAAAGGACCATGCACCGTGCGAACTGATGCGTTGTGCTACAAGAATCGCAGCCTCTCATTGTTCTAGGGACTGGACCGATGTTGATGGTTGTGGGTAGCTTCTCAGCCTCGCTCATGGGGGGCCCAGCTTTTTCGCATCGCGTCGCCGGCGCACCTCTGGCTTTTAGCACCACCCAACCTCGCCTTTGACAACCTCACCATTGACGCATCTCCCACACAGCTGGAAGCAACCTGACGACAGGTCCGAATTACGCAGCGCATCAAACCAACTCCGCCGCTGCACCGAAGGTCTTGCCACAGTCCTTCTTTCCGCTAGCCACGATGTCGACGGGCTTCTCAGGCCCTGGGCCTGAGCGGGTTATTCACCAGGACTTCATCGCTCGCGTCCGGTTTTCAAATGCCCTGCCACCGCCGCCGGTTCCTCCCAAGCTTCTCGACATTCCGAACACCGGTCTTTCGAGTGGCCAATACACAAATCCAGGGTTTGCGTCGAGGTTGGCAAGGGAGCAGCCGCTGAACATCGAGGTCGATGCTGAGCTCGGTATGCCTCTTGACCTGGTGGGCATGCCTGGTGTTTTCGATGGTGATGAGAGTTGTAAGTATTGATTGGGCGCTGAAGACCTGTGATCAATGTCAACACAGCGACTGACGCCTCTGGCTAGCAATCCAACCTCCGACACAGCAACCACCAGTCCATCCCCACGATCGCGCCCTTCTACGTCCCCTTGCGGCGCTCGGAAAGCTCAAGGTTGCCGAGGCAAATGTGTCTTTCCTTCGAAGAACTGAATACATCTCATCTTTGGGCACAACAAGCAAAGACCGCGACGGCGGCCGTGCCCTGCTGAAGAAGGGACCCAAGACACGTAGAGCCCCCGATGCCGCCGCAGATTCACCAGAGGTCATCAAGCGAAAGATCGACAAAAGCTTCGAAATCGCGGAGCAATACCTCAGAGACTCCAAGAGGATCAAACATCCATCGAAGAAGAACCTTACTCTGGTGGACGCACGACCTCTTCTTCCCGATGCGGAAGCGATGCCTGACTCCGGCGCCTATGTCTCGGTCAAGTTCTTGACGAACCCCGTCCAGAGCGGCTCAACATACGATCCACGACTCTTGAAGGGTATCTTCAGACCACTAGAAAGAACTCCAGAGGAGGATGAAGCATATAAGGCTTCGCTCGAGGCTTACGAGCAAGACCCTGAGAACAATCCAATACCACAGAGCTACATGAACTACGAGTATTACCTCGCCGACTCCAAGAAGACCGCACAGAACTTCACACGAAAGACCGACCCAGAGGATCCAGAGCGGGATAGCGATGCCCTCTATACGTCGGAGTCAAAGAACGAGGACGGTTCGACGCGCGGTTGCTTCCCCTTCGCGAAGCTCCGTCCGTACGAGACTGCGTCGGAAATTGAGCTCACTCACGAGACGAAGTACGACGTCGACGTTTTGCTTGCCACCAATGATAGTGACTCGTTTCCTCTGCAAAAGGCAGTCTACTACTACCCAGTCATGCAAAAGATCCAGATTCGTCCACAGCGAACCAGGAACATTGCTCGCAAGGCTGGCTACCAGCAAGAGAATGAAGATACCATTCATCAGCTGGACATTAGGGTCGCTGAGCCGAGCGAAGACACCCTGGCGAGAATTAATCACTTCAAGGAAAACCCGATGATTGAGCTTGACGAAGAGGAGGGAGAGGCCGAGCATGAGCCCGAAGCAGACGCGAAGCCACGATCTCGTCGATCGCCATCAAGAGATCGCGATGCCGACGGTGATGATGGCGTGGATGATGACGAGGAATAGAGCTGCATGCTGAAGCGATGCTTTCTTGATGACAGCTCTGTGTATCTGATACTTGTGGCGAGGGGCGTTCCAAAATGGGTTGGTCATTTAGTACTGGTTTTGTTGCAGGAGAACCTGACTTCGATATCACAAATTAGAAAGAGAGCGATAATGAAGAGGTTCTGTTTGAAAACCAGAGCTTGCTGTGAATCATTTGCCCATCGAGTACGCCGTTGCAATGCCTCCAATGCTTTCATGCCCATGCCCATCATGTTCACCACTTGCGATATCGGGATCGAAGCCTATGCTCTCTCTATCATCATCAACCACCCGAGCGTATCTGCGTTAGTAGTCAGTTCGAGAAGCCCCAATTCATCGTATGGTACAAACTTACTCAAGAAGCAGCCTGAAGAACCACACCTCCATGTCTTCTTTCCTGACTACCTTATTTGCCCATTCTCTGCTCCCGGCTGCCATCCTTTCGGCGTCCGCTGATCCTGTGCCGTTTCGTCCGAAGAACCTGACTACCTCAAGCCAGTCCTGACCCTGAAGGCTCAGAGGAACAAAATGCACCCAGGGTCGCAACCACTCCATATGCCACTCCCTGAACAACGAGAGCTTGTGTACAAGACTATTACTTCTGAGGAACGCGTAGAAGCGACCCGAGAATGCATTGCCGTCCATGTCAAGAAGATGACGGAAGCCCCAGGCATCCTGTTGGTCGACGCGCTCGACAACCTCAAAGAATTGATTTTGAGCTTCACAGTCGCCCGCATCGCATTGACCAACATGGGAGAAGTGGACGTCGATGAGATCTCGATGATCCCCCCGTGGAGTGGTCTGCACCTCCCATTTCGGAGACTCTTCGGTACCAGTATTGGCCATGATTTTTGCGTCGTCTCGCGCATTAATCTGCTGCACAAAGGTTTGGCGATGCTGCCTCCGCCATCCACCCTCGCGACTGAACCCGCCAGTTGTCGAACCGCGCCAATAAAGTTTGTCCTCCTTTTTGTCCCATGCCATGTCCCTCTCCTCGTCGTACACAACTTGTTCGTTCCAGTACCACGGGGAGGGATAAATGATATCGGCATACGATGAGATCTTGGACTGGGAAAAGATCGGGAAGAGGTCGTGGACAACGCTGAAAGCATTGGGTCGCCCGAAGAAGCCCCACGTTGAACGAAGCGAGGGTGTCGAACAAATATCAGTCATGGCCGTAGTGTTATAGACGAAGCCTACTTGGCCCAAACTGTATCCGCTCAAGTCGTCGATATTGTCTTCGTCATCAAGGGTCCGCGCTGGACTCATCGGTGAGCAAGACATCCTGGAGTTCGTCCATGTTGCCTGCTGGGGAAACACATTGAACCTCGTCAACTTTGTCTCTTCAAACACAGTCCCCTCGTTCATGCCTTCCGGACGCCCCGAGAACCCATTCTTCAGTGTCTTCGCCCTGCCAGCGGCCGCCATGTTCTGCTCCTTCGCCTTACGGACCAGCCGTGACAGATCATCGTGGGGCACCATGACTCGAGGTTCATCGTGAACATTGAAAGCAAGATCCATGTCAGGGAGAAACTGAAGAAAGCCCTCCAACATCCCTTTCGTGGCATTTCGCTGCCACTCCGGCCCGCCTTCCACCAAGGTCACTTGTTTGTCCCTGATTGCCACACCAACAAGATGGTTCTTGTGACTAAGTGCCTCCTGGGCCCTGGATCGGATAGTTTTGGGACTGATGCCCCAAAAAGGTGTCATAACATCATTAATCGTATCAAACTCGTCAACCAACTGAACGCCCTGCGCTCTTGCGTGTTCCCACCACTTGTCGAAGTTTGGCGGTGGGGGAATGCCATAACGTCTCCTGTACTCCCTGACAGCCTCTTTCAGTGTTTTCGATTGTCGCTTCTTCGTTCTCTCAAATTTCTCTCCCGCCTCTTTCATAAGTGCCTCAATAGGGTGCAGTGCCTCGTTCGTGATTGCTTTGGGGCTCGCATCGTGGTCCGGCTCTGGCACGGCATCGACGATTTCGTCGACACTATCTGATTGCTTTGCGTCTTCTTTTAATGCGGACTGGACCGGAAACGAAAAAGATGATGTTTGTAGTCGAGATGCTGTGTAAGAGAGAATTATGAGGAAAGCGAACGCCGCGACAAAAGTCAAGTGACGCTGGCGCATATTGTAGTTCTCATCAATGCGCCACCAATGTCCCTGGCGTGGTATCACAAATTTTCGGGGTCGTAAATGATTTTCTGTTCAAAGTTTCGTACGCACTATGGCCGAGCTGCATGCAGGTGAGAGCTGTTATGTTCGTTGATGCCGTCTTGCGTTGTCGGGATTGTACGTCTTGTCTGGCCGCAATGTAAATATTTGGGTCACGCGTCAGTCGCCAACGGCGACCAGGGCGCAGATCGTACCCTAACCCTCAAAACACCAGCTTCCTTGGCATCATTATGCAGCTCTGGGCCAGACAAATGGTTTAAGACTCGAAAGTTGGGACTAAGAAAGAAATCTTATTTGATGGATCTCCGGCGAGTGAGCCTCAAAATAGAGCGGAGTGCGTCGTAGAAGTCTCACTCGGCACGCTCGGGCTTCGGGCAGCCGCATTCCTATACACGACTATTGGTGGATCAAGCATGCGCCTGGCTTTTCGCCGAAAGCTGCACATTTCCTGTGAGAAAATGACGATACTCTGTACTGAAGAAATATAGGACAGAACTGGGGCGATACTGTAGTGCAACCGTCGAGGATTATTCACACTCTGGGGCTAGACAGTTGTTGACGTGTTTCGATGAGCCAGAGGGAAGTTCGGAGCTATCGTCGGTAAAAGTGAGAGCAGGAGGCAAAGCAATATCCTAGATCGTCGCTTCATATACATTTTTAGACGCAATAAGCCATTCGGTAAAGCATACCATGAAATAGCAAGTGAAATAGCAAGTGAAATAGCAAGTGAAATAGCAAGTGAAATAGCAAGTGAAATAGCAAGTGAAATAGCAAGTGAAATAGCAAGTGAAATAGCAAGTGAAATAGCAAGTGAAATAGCAAGTGAAATAGC
>WNLN01000346.1:0-31401 GCA_021347865.1 Sarocladiaceae sp. CBMAI 1973
GTTGAACTTCGTCACTCACGATCTCAAGTTGACGCCAGTGTGGATGCTTGTCTCGTACGACGTCCAGCGCTTCCTTGCACAAGACCTGACATGGCGCACACTTTCCTGCACTGAGGAACAGCGTGTCGACACTGACAAGCACAAGAGTCAGACTGAGGGACCCAAGGCTCGTCGTGTTGAGCGCGAGGGTGTTAAGATCCACGAGGTCAAGCCCGACGAGGACTTCATCAAACGTGCTCAAGAATCCGTCGATGCCTGGAAGTCCTCCCGCAAGGGCAAGCAGATGCATCTCACTGAGGTCCGCCCCTGGATCGACCTCGAGCACCGTCGGTTCTTCGCCGCTGAGAAGGAGGGCAAGGTACAGTCCATGGTCGTGCTGCACAAGCTTGCGCCTCGCTATGGCTGGCAGGTCAAGTGGGCGCTCGACTTCCCCGGGTCGGTCAACGGCGCTATTGAGGTCCTTATCGACTTCGCACTCTCGAGCGTCACCGGCAAGGTGACTTTCGGTGTTGGTGTGTCAGAGAAGTTGACTGCGGGACAAAACCTCCACGGTATTCGTGCGAAGTTCCTCGCAACCACGTACAACTCCATTGTCGATACCCTTGGCCTGCGCAAGAAGGCAGACTTCCGAAACAAATTTGGCGCCCTCGGCGAGTCGGTGTACATCTGCTACCCGAAGCATGGTGTAGGCTTGCGAGACCTGCAGCAGATCATCAAGTTCTTCCAGGACTAAACTCACAAACGGTGATGGAACGGAGGGCGAAAGCGACAAGGCGAGCATATTCATGATAGAAAGGACCGCATTTTTATTCGATACCCCAAACTACCGCAAATATACATGGACATCAACTGAACAGAACGACTCAACTTCTAACGGCCTCGATGGATACAATTAAGAATGGGGCAAACAGGGTGAAGAGCCGAGGTACCATGGGCTGTGCATTCAGATGCAAAGGACGGAAGGAAGGAGCTTGGATTGAGATACCACACACGCGCGAGGAGCATGTTTTCCCTTTGTTTTGACTTTTGGCTATGCGATTGTTCTGGCCGGAGAATTCATTGCCAAGCTAGCTGGTCCTAGAAATTCGTGCTTTAGGCATGCCTTAATTACATTTTCACAACTTGATCGCAGCTTGCCGTCGTCCTTGTGCCACTTCATCGCCACTCGGACGCCCTAACTTTTCACCTTGACTTGCTAATGGCTATTCTCCAACTAAAAGTAAGCAGAGACTAGCATAACATAGTCATTCCCATCTGCTTTCTCACGACTGGGCGCGGAGTGGTGCTTGGTCTTCGTGCCGTGGCATGTGGATGCCGAAGCTGGGGACTGAGACGTCATGAGACCGCAAGTACTGGTAGATACGCAAGCAGGTTCACATTCGAATGCGTTTGTATCAACATGAAGTGCACCGAAATCCACATAATTCAGAACCTCTGGCTGGAGTGGACTTGAGCGATGCCATTCTGCACGTGATTGATACACAAAAATCATCCTCAGGTCTTCAATTTGCGGTGTTTCATACACGCTGTGAAATGGTGTGCCTCATGACTTGTTGATCAGCATCATGCCATCATGGCCTGATGGCACGAAACCCCTTTTTGTTCGCGTCAGGGCTTGATTGTTCGAGGCGTTTCAAATGAGGGCGTGTTTGGTCGTCATTTGGTTGAACTGGCACGAAAAGACAATCCGGCGGAACGGCGAAGAAGGGTAAAGTTAAGTTATTAAGGCAATGCGCCGAAAGTGAGATATAGTACAATGTTGATGTTGAAAGCCTGTAGCAAGCCATCTAATGGTATCGGCGTCAGAGCCGGTTTCGGAGCACGACACGAACAAAGCAACGCCTAAATAATACAACGTGAATGATAAGTGAATTAGGGGTTGCAAAAGATAGGACCCTCCTTGATGATGTGGTTCCCAGAGTGTAATCTGTCCTGGCTCTAAATACAAACAATAATGCAGCAAAGAAAGAACGACGCCAGACCTTTCGCTATGCAGAATAATGAACCAACGGAAGAGCTGTGGAGTCCATGAAATGGTGCAAAGCACCGTGCTGTGCGTACGGGGACCTAGATCTAATGATGAGGTATCATTCAATCAAGATCATCGGCATCAGGAAGCTCCGGATGGCGGAGAGTACCGTCAGGAGATGAAATGCTCATCTGGATTTGCATGCGGGCGGCAAGGGTTTGCTAAGGGCCCCTTCCCTCGCGCTGCGATCCGCCTAACCGATCCCTTAACCAGCCAAGAGGTCCACCCCCTGAGCTCCGACTGCTACTTCCTTGCTCTGGAGGTGTGCGACGCCTCTCGCTATTTGAGGGGCTGCGCTGTCTCATACGCGCGCCCTGCTCGGCCGCCGTGTACGTTCTAGGTGCCGTCGGAGATAGAGATGTGCGGCGCTGCTGCATGCGAGAGGTATCATAGCTCTGCTCCGTTGCTGCTTCACGATCTCTAGTGCGCTGCTGTTCACGCTGAGAAGAAGAGATGTCGCGCATAACCTGGTTCAGAGGTGTCTGGCTTTGACTTGGTGGTCGAGACAGCGTTGTCGGTCTTGAGGGAGCAGGCCCTGTGCTGAATCGATAGACAACTGGAGTTTCGAGCCCCCTTCGCATAAAGGATGACCTCATCATTGTCTGCCAGGGAGCGTTGTCCGGTACTGCTGATGCAGAGCCAGGGCCAGCGAAAGGGTCAGACGGATTGGGGTTCGGTCCAGCTGAGTCTGGACCAGCTTGTCCATGCTGAGCGGGAGCGTTGCCCTGGTCGTTTGTACCTTGACCATCTCCACCTTGGCTGCTCGCGTTCTGCTGGCCTCGATTTTCGATAGGAGTGCGGCAAACAGGACAGGTATTGTGCTCCTGTAACCACAGAATCACACACTTGTCGTGGAACCAGTGCTTACAAGGCAAGAAGATGACAATTTCGCCCTCCTTGTAGTTATCCAGACAGATAGAACAGTCCACTGCCCCATCATCGCCAAGCATGTCGGATGTCACTTCCCGTCTATCAAGATTCTGCAAAGCTTGATCTGACGCTGGAGGCGCTGCATTTGACTGTGGGTTTTGTTCCATGAGGCTGGTGATGATGCGATCCAACGCCTCCTGAGAGTAGACCGCATCGCCATGGGCAGCATTGGCGGGGTGGAAAAGATTCAAGATGTCCTGGAGGGTTCGAGCAAAGCCGGGCATTTGTGCATCCCCAGCCCCGGGCTGGGGGTGGGCAGCAGGGGGAGGTCCCATGTCTCGCATGGTGCTGTTGAAGAATCTATTCGCTTGTTAACATTCGCAATGGAAACTCAGGCTAATCGTGCTGCCTTACGCTTGAAAAGGATCATTGTCCTCAGGTGCTTGGCGTCTAAAGTGAGGCGCCGGCCCAGAAAAGATAGTCACTGAAGCAGTTCCACCTCCCATCGTCCTGGAGGTGAAAGTGGTTCGCTGCACTGTATGGCCATTTCCTCGAAAGTTCATTGGTCCACCAGTCCTACCTGGTGATCCGAAACCTTGAAGCATGTCTGCAAAGCGTTGCAACACCGGGTCCACGGGCGGGGTGGGAATATGCTCGTGGCCGTGCTCATGCTCTTGGCCTTGGCCTTGGTCGTGGTGGTGATGGTCGTCAATATGACTATCATCATGAGCGCTTGAGGTAGCACGACGGTAAGCGAAACCATGTGGACCAAGATGCTCTTCTATATCCGCCTCCTCAGGGTCGGAATCTCCGTCTTCATGGGGACTTTGATACCTGTTCGAAGTCGAACGAGCGGCTGTTTGACGAGGAAAGGGGGGTATTGGGCGTGAGAGATCACGGGGATCTTCCATAGGATTTACCTGGACAGTCTGATCAGCAAGGTGTTAACGTAGAACAGGCTGGCCGCGGCATAAGCATAAACTGCAAACAAACTTACCAGCTCAGAGATCTCGCTTTGACAGCGCGGACACACCAAGCCTTGCTCATCACGGAACCATTCATAACTGCAAGAATGGCAGAATACGACCTCGCGACCTGCCGTAGCATCAAGATGCTGGCCGTTGCTGGGGCGCAAGGCAGACATGGACGCCTGGTCACGCTGATAGAAAGCGGCAGCGGCGCTCAGTCCAAGGCCGACCGCAAGACCTGCTAGACGAAATGCACGAGACGCCACTTTGTTCGCACTTTTGTACTTAAGACGGTTCAGATGTGGGAGAAGTCCTCGAGACCGGTCGAGGCGGAGTTTCGGTGCCGAGCGAAATGGTAAGCTTGCTAATAGGATCGACTCTGCAATGGCTGGGCAAGGTGCACAACCAAGATGAGTCTCGGTCGAGGCGGTGTACTTCGATGTCGATGTTGAGCGAGGCTCTTAGGGTGAAGCAAGAATCAGGAAGCCGAAGGCTGTGAATCACCGAGTCGCAGCGACAAGGCGGAGATCCTACACTGTGTTATCAGAATCATGTAGCGACAAAGGGTCATATCAACCGGCCAAAAGGGGACAAACACACACAAGTTGAGGGCGTGGCGCAAGAGAAAGGTCGGTCGTGATTTGGCCACGAAATCAGGCTGCGGCTTCCAGAGCCTACTGCGGCATTCCACGGCTGTTTTCCACTTCGCCCTCGGAGGAGGACGTTTGGCTGAGAGACGGCCAAGAGAGGGCGAAAGGGTCTCTGGGACCAGAGACGTAATGTTCGGATGATGTTGAAGCAAAAGACCACGATGTTAGAGGTGCGGGATACGATATTTATAGGGAAACAGAAAGGCAGCGAGAGATACGGAAGCAACAATGGAGCGCTGTCGTCAATGAGGTAAGAGCGACCGGGCTCGATATCGGCGTACCTTCCCTGTCCTGTCCCGCCGGGAGCCTGTACCTGTCATGTCCCTGTGCGTAGTGGAACCGCCACCCTACAAATGGACAGCCATCGGACGCACCACGGACAGCAGCATATAATGCCTTCAATGGCAAAAAGGTTGTATTATTCATAAGCCTTGGCCGATGTCGGCGATCGAACAATAGGTGACCCCTCACTTGAGGCTCTATTCGCATGACAGTGGGTTCCATGGTGTCGAGCTTCAATTGAGGTGATCATTGTGGTGAGAGGACTGGGTCTATTGGAGAAAGGAGACTGCCATTAAACAATACGTGAAGAATGAGAACAACCCCAACAATTTGTCAGACAATAATTGGGACGTTTCGAACGGCCTCCACGTGAAAGTAGAAAAATCTGCCCTCAAGTAGCGTGTAGAGAACCGAGAGAGCAATTACGGATGGCAATTGACATTGGCCCATACCATGTAAGTGGTAACTGGGTTGGATGTCGATAGACCATCCGAGGTCGGACGCCTGTTGCATAACCCAGGCTACTTGAAGAGCTCAGAAGGTGAAATGATCTGCCTCAAAATACGTCAGACCGCCTAGAACATTTCTCCGAGCACGCATTGCCTGGTGCGATAGAGAAAGGGGGTCTTGTACGCGAGAAAATGTTGGGCCGAAAGTGACATGACACCGATCGAGACCCTCTCTCCCGCCATTCAAATGACACAATAGGGAATATTGAATGTAATGTTTCGGCATCTTCCGAATTGGGAGGGGCCACTATTGTGCGGCTAAAGCTTTTGCAATGTGCAGCTGTTGACGGCTGCAACGGAATCCCTCACGACTTGAGCGGGAGATCGTGCCGTCTGCGTCACAATACGACACAACAATGCGCGTGTATTCATCCATATCCATTGAGAAGAAATGATGTATAGACATGCAGGACGCCAGCCGAGGTTACTCGTGATACCCCGTAAGCCAATTCCCAAGACTCCTGCGAGCGTGATCACCACCAGCATCACATCAACCTCAAACGTCATCACGCGTCCTTCAAAATGCCGCTGTCGAGGGACTGTCTGAATGTGTTTCATTGGGAAACATCCCGGTTCCTTTTGTCGTATTGTCTATATGTCAATGACACTGCATTGAGCACTCAAAATTGTATACACGGGTTGAGGCCTTCGCTTCTTCCCTCTTTCGACGCAAAACCAGTCCCTACTGCTTCTTGTCCTCCTTCTCGTACTCGATGAGTTGTTTTGACCACCTATTAGACTTGTCAGCGGACGCCCTTTCACTTATCGTGCCGAGCGCAACCTGGAAGCTCGCGTGGAGGCCCGGAGATACGTACAGCCGACTCGGGTGCCACTCCCATGCCTCTGGCTTCCGTGCCCACGTCTCTCTCTCAGCACTGAAGCTCCATGTTGCAGCCAGGACGCCTGCCATAACGACTCCAGCGATCATGGTGTTGGCCTTCCAGTTGGCCGGCTGCGCGTACCAGCCACCGGCTGGTGACCAGACATGCTTGGGGTAGCTGTACGCCGTATGCATGGTCAGTAATCGGTTCATTGTATCACGTTACAGCATCTCGAGGCGTGTGCATCGTCGTTCGAGCAATTGGGGGATGTCGGGGTTTCGGCTCACGGGATCTTTCCACCACCGCCCTGATTGAAAGTTAGCATGCTGTCCAGTCGGGCGCACTAGGTCACGAATTGAGCAAAGATTCAGTCTGAACTTACCATCTTGACTGCTTGGTCTCAAGGGACGTTTGTGTAGAATTGTGTTCGTGATCGCAATTGCGTTGCGTCTGGTTGGTCGAAGAGGGTACCATCGAAGCATTCGCAAGTGATGCCGCAACCCAGGGCGTTGCTTTCTCGGCCCGAGTGATGATCCGTCCCCTAAACTCCCGCTGGCCTCTGCCCAACACCACTACAGTGGCTGTAGCTCCACTCCCAAACGCGCGCTGGAGCTGGACGCTCACACGACTCGGGGACCTCTCGAACATTTTTTCCGTGATGCGTTCAACTCCACGACGACCCTGAGAGAGCTGTCCGAAGCCATCTCCACCAACCCGACTCTCCTTTCTCCTTGGCTGCGTGAAACTCGACGGTATTTCCATCGCATTGATCAGAAGAACTTCACGCGCGGACCGCTCTTCATTTCTCGCCTTTTGTTCTTGCTTCCCCTGTTTCGATCACATACAGCCGTCCCGATGAAGAGGTTACGATTGACAGCACCGGCTACGAGATGGAGTCCTCAGCACATCCAACGCCAATCGCGCCTTGGTTTCTCAATCAATAATGCATGCGCATCTCGACGCTGTCTCACCACTGAGTCAACACCCGCCTCAAACTCCGAAGCTGCCACTTCCTCGCTGCTCCCCAACACACGACTCCCGGCACCCGCGCACCATCTTTCCGAACTCAACACCTCACCTCCTCCATCCGCCGCTCTTTCATCAGCCAAGCTTGCCGCTCTTCACGCACGTCTCGCGCTATCGAAGAAGATTCCGTTGCAAACTCTTGCGCGCTGTCTCATCACCCCATCAGCCGACCAGGACAGACGCTTTAACAATGCGAACCTTGCTCTTTTGGGCAGCACCATTGTCAACTATCACGCGTTTGAGTACATTATCTGCAAGTGGCCGCGGCTACCGCAGAGTGTCCTGTTCCACGCACTAGGTGCTTACTCCGGGAAAGATTCTTTGACGCAAGTCTCCAAGAGATGGGGTGTTGAGGAGGCTGCAGCACCTGGCAAGGAGGTCGACGCAGGTCTGCTGCAGTGGTCCGTAAAGCAGCGCGACGCGGTCGATACACAGTGGGCACATACCCGTGCAGAGAATGAGAGAGGGGATATTGAATACCGTCGTGGTATGAGCAGCCGTGTTGTTCTCGACGATGCGTTCGGTGACGAGATGCCAAGTGTCAAGCAGGGCCAGTCACCCGAACAACATCTGGCTTACTCTCAGTCAGTCGCACACAGCTCTTTCGCCCAAGCTGTTGTTGGTGCCATCTATGCCCACTGCGGCCGCGAATCCGCCAAGGCATTCGTGTCTTCACACATCCTGTCCCGTCACCTCGACCCAGCCGAGCTCTTCCAATTCAAACAACCCGTCCGTGAGCTTTCCATGCTCTGCGCACGTGAAGGCTTCGAGGCACCCATTGCCCGCCTTGAGAGCGAAACCGGTCGTCTCTCAAGGACGCCCGTGTTCGTCGTTGGCATCTACAGTGGAAAGGACAAGCTTGGTGAGGGTGCTGGACCAAGCCTGAACTCCGCCAGAAAGATGGCAGCGATGAACGCGCTCAAGGCGTGGTACGTATACAGCCCGGGACACAAGGTTCGTGTGCCGAGTGACATGATGGAGGAGGGTGCTAAGCCTTGGACACCGCCGCACATTGATATTGGCGAGATTGTCTAATGGCTGGAAATTTTGAGCAATTGGGGATAGAGTCGTGAAGGTGGCTGATGTCTGCGAGCGTTCACTCAGCAGCATGTTGTGTATAACATTTGTGGCAGGCAAAGACGAGGTAGTGACGGAAGATCATGCTGTATTGTGCCGGCTCATGCTGGCCGAATGATCTTTGTACCATATCATATACATTTTGTAGAACAAAACCACATCCGATACACATTTTGTCTATGCCGCTCTAACCCCACTGCCTGTATGGCCCTATACTGGTATCTAAATCATGATATGCCCGAGTGATTTTCCCGTGCTGCACGCCTTGCTACTGGAGCTGTCCAAACAAAAGAGAGGCCCTGATGACCGCAGCCATTCCTTATACCACAGAACAGCAGCCGGCTCAGCTGAATTGATCGCTATCACCCAGAAGCGCCGCTTCCCGCCTTTCCAACAACAGCTGCTGCTCAGCCTCCAGCCTTAGTTTCTTCTTCCTCTCGTACACAGCTTTGACTGTAGCTTTGACCTGTGCTTTGCCTTCTTGGTAATTGGCCTTCGCTAGTTCAACAATTTTATCGACTTGCTCCGGGGTGTAGATGAAGTTCCATGTGCTGAGGTAGTCTGTTGACCCAGGCGAGATATCGGGCACTTTCTCATTTGCGAGGAAAGGGAGGTATACGATAGTAATGCCAGCCTCCGGTTCCATGAGTTGCCAGTGATTATCTTCTGTGATGGCTTTTGATGGTGGAGGCGGCTTTGAGGAGCGTTGCTGAGTTGTACCGACCCAAACAGTGCAGTAACCCAGATCGCCGGCCTCGGTATTACCAGGGCTGTATTGCGATTCATCCTTCTTGGTCTTTACCTCCTCGCCCTGTTCTTTTGCCTTCTTCCGTGCCATTGCTTGCTCTTCCTTGGCATCTTGAACCCTCTTTTCGGCATCGACGTTGTTCTCCGCCTGCGCCTGTTCGAGCTCCTTGCCGACTTGCTTGGCCGATTCTGTGTCCTGCGGCCAGCCAATGCCAACAGGCCAACCTTTGATGCCGCGCTGTTGAGCGTATCCGTCTGCAACAGCGAGCCAGTTATCTGTCTTGACATCCGCGGAGCTGTCGAATGCCAGAAGGACATCGACGTCTCTGCCGGGGCGCAAAAGCGGGTAAATTGGGATGTTGTTTGACATGCCAGCATCCATCAGTTGGATGTACTCGCTGTCATAAATGCTTCGTGGTGTTGTTTGAGGAAGCTTTCCGTGCATGCCATAGCAGAAGTTAGGTATTCTTGCCGGATCAATGGGGTGGACCTTTTCCAAGTCCTCGTTTCGGCCAGCAATGAGATCGTCTACAGCTCCAAACACAGACATTCCTTTGACAAGTGGCTTCACCTCCCGCCAGTAGTGACTCAAGGTAGCACAGAAGGCGCTTCCGAAGATTCCCATGAGTAGTGGCATTCTGAGCTCAGGCAGATGGAACCCGCTCTCGGGAGTCACGTCACTGCCATTCTGAAATCTTCGCCCGAGAGCCCAGGTCGGGATGCCAGCGCCGAACTCCTCGCAAAAGAACTCGTACGGTGTGACTTCGTACCATTGGAACCAAGCCTCCTTTTTGGCTTTCTCCTTAGCCTGCTCGGACTCCTGGTCTGTCGAACTGGCGGCAAGACCTGGGATCTCATGGCGAATGGTCGTGTAGATAGGAAGTGGCACTTGGCCGTACTTCAGGTATTCGCGCTGATTTGACAACTTGAAGTCGCGCTCGTCGACATTCAGTTCGCCCTTAGGAACAAGATATCGTGCTCCCAGGAGGAGACCGTAGAGATCCACCAAACCGAAGTCTGCCTTGGGATCTCCTCTGAGCTTTTCCACAAGCCCGCTCAACAGATACTTGCTCGTGGGCAAGGTTGTGACAGCCTGAAAAGCTGCGGGTGGATATGCGATGTGTGTACTTGCTCTGGCTTTCAGGTGGTCCAGCAATAATGCGACGCTGCCTTTTGTGAAAGAAGTCAGGCACAGTGCCTGAAGCCAACAAGTTCCGCTGACACCGGATGTGTACGTAACACAGTCTAACAAGCCGTCCTCCTCTGTGGCAAGCATAGATCCTGTACCTGCGATCAAAGCCCTGATGCCTCCCCCTGAGCCGCACATCGCGATAGTGGGCACGTCGTCAGGGTGTATATCCTTCTCCGGAATGTCGAGATACTTCGAGAGCGCAACGAGGGCGACCTTCTTTCTGCGAGCCAGGTACTCCTTCTCCTCCTCGCAGAGCTCAGATGACACACGGACGTCGGCAGACCAGCGAATCTCGGGATTAATGCTTGCATCATGGGCTTCGTTCCAGATCTCGTCGGCAAGCGAGCCAGATGACATGGACAGCTCGCGCTGTAGCTTCTTGATGTAACCAGGGATACCCTTGGACCACTCGGGAACGATGAAGCCGACGAGCTTGTCTGGAACAGCGCTCCATTCAACATCCGTCATAAAGGAGACAGATCCGAAGCGACTGGCAAAGTTGGACCAGGCTGACCCATCGCCCTCGTCAACCTCAGCACTATCGCCCGATGATCCGTTACTTGCGCGTGCCTTTCTTTCGAAAGTGCTGCTTGCACGAGAAAGCTGGGCGAAATCGTCAGTGGGATAAAGCCACCAGACGAACAGGCTGCCGAATATTACCGCTACGGGAAGCGTTGAGCGTTGCTGCTGGCGAGTCGGTTTCCCAGCTCGGCCCCAGAGTGCGCGACGGACATGGTACTGTACTACAGAGTTGACGCGACGTGGAGGCCTAGCAGCAGCTGATTTGATGCCGCTGAGGCTTGTTTTCGAGGCGTTAGGGAGCTTCATCCCGGTCGCCTAGGCCGGAGATCTGGACAGAATCGGTGGTTCGGATCTTGCGCCGAGGGGTGCAGCTGTTGGGGCTAATTACAGTCGGACTCTTGTTGCCTGGTAGAGTGTCGAATTAATGAGAGTGAATCGTCAGCATGGCATAGCCAGCGCCGAGAGAAGAAGAGAACAACTCAGGTATTAGAAATGTGCAAAGGAGTGAACGAATGGTGCAAAAAACAAAAGTTGGTCACAACGAAAACGTTAAGGCGCGGGGAGGTTCTAGACGCGGTAACAAATGGTCTTGATGTCATTGCATCTCACTAGAAGACGCTGGGGTCTGAGGCCGTAATGCTCCGGGTCTGACAGGGATGAGCTGAGCAGATCAGGACGCTGGCCAATGGTCGAAGCAAGGAAAGCAAAAGTGGGAATTGAAAAGTAGACAAGGTTGAATAAGCTCGGGAGTTTCCTGGCGGCCCTGATTTGCACCAGCCGATAAAGCGTCATTGCATCAGAGGAGACAAAATGGCAGCAACTGCACTGAGACTGTCACGTGCTGCTGGCATGAGCGAATATGAATCAATTAGACAACAGCATTCATTGTAATCACCGCGATACTCGAAAGCAACATGACGCACAAAATGGCTTGCGAAGAGCTCGTCATGAATGTCACAAGCCGATTTTCCTATTTCAAGCCACATTCTCCTGCCAAGTCCTGCAGTGCAGTGATCGGCACACCTGTGTAGGAACAAGCTTCGGGTGCTTGGAAAACTGGGTGCGCCAGACTGGTTGGTGGATGGGCCGAACGCTTGGATCCCGTCCGAGTCAGTGCGGGCTGCTCTGGAGGCTAACATGTGTTGCGCAGCGGTTCGCGTGGCTGAAGCAGCAGCCTGTGGCTCAAAGGCGGTGAACTTGCAGCATCAGCCACATCTCGAGTCGCGCAGCAGCCTCTTCTGGCAGAATTTCTGAACGCGGCCCACCCACCGAACTTTTGCTCGCTCTGCAGTCGCATCTGGTTCTCCATCGTCTAGCTTTGCGCTTAACCAATTTGTGTTTTATCCTCGAGATCCAAAGTAATTACAGTCTAACAAATCCTCAATTGTTTACCTTGACGGATTTTCGACATCTTCAGACCAGCAAAGGTGAGTCGATTTCACAATCCTTGTCAGAGCTCCCCGCCTCGCCGATGACTCTACCTTGGACCCCGCCACTCTACAAGCACATAGATGCCTGTTCTACAGAAGCCATTTAGCTACACTCAACATACTGACAACTTCATCAAGACGAACGAAGAGGCTTCCTATCACTTTTTCACGTTGCGCACCCCTGCGCGCGTTCCATCACCACCCTTTTTTCAATCACACACAGCCATCATGAGCGAGGCCGACGCCACCAAGCCCACCGAGGCTGTCGCTCCCCAGGTCGAGGACAAGCCTACCGAAGCAGCTCCCGCCGAGGAGACCAAGGCAGAGGAGACCGCGACCGAGACCGAGGCCGAGACCAAGGACACAGACGCCAATGGCGATAAGCCCAATGTTCTCAAGACCACCGCCAGGTCGGACAAGGATGCTCGCAACAACCGTAAATTCGACCCCAGCACCCGTGAGGTGACCGACGACCCCGTGGCTATTCGCAAGCAGGTTTGTTAATCCGAAGACTCGGACCACTGATTCTTCACCATAGCGCTGACTTCGGGACGCAGGTCGAGTTCTACTTCGGCGATTGGAACTTCCCCCAGGACAAGTTCATGTGGGAGAGCTGCGGCGGTTCCGAGAACAAGCCCATCCCCGTCAAGGCCATCCACTCCTTCAAGCGCATGCGCACCTTCCAACCCTACACAGCCGTCGTCGCCGCTCTCCGCGACAGCGAGTTCCTCGATGTTGAAGGTGAGGAGGGTGAGGAGACACTCAAGCGCAAGGAGGCCTACAAGCCCATGGGTTCCGGCCGCGCGAAGAACGAGGCTTCCACCGTCTACGTCAAGGGTTTCGGCGACGAGAAGCCCAATACCCAGTTCGACCTCGAGAGCTTCTTCGCCAACTACGGAGAGGTCAAGGGCCTGAAGCTCCGCCGCACAAACGATGCCCTCTTCAAGGGCTCCGTCTTCGTCACCTTCTCCGATGAGGAGACTGCTAAGAAGTTCCTCGAGCTCGACCCCGCACCCAAGTGGGAGGGTCACGACCTGAAGATCATGTCCAAGGCTGCATACTGCGACGAGAAGAGCGAGCTGATTCGCCAGGGTAAGCTGGAGCCCAACGCCCAGCAGCCCAGGAAGTTCTTCGAGGGTGCTGAGCGTGGTGGTGGCAAGCCCCGTGGCCGTGGTGGTTTCCGTGGCGACAATGATGACTGGAAGAAGCGTCGTGACTACGACCAGAAGAACGGGTTCAAGGGCGGCCGAGGTGGTGGCCGTGGCCGCGGCGGACGTGGTCGGGGAGGTCGTGGACGTGGTGATCGTGACCGCGGTGGCCGTGATAGGGATGAGGCTCCCCGCGATCCCGCTGCTGAGGAGGCCAAGGAGAACAGCAAGCGTTCCCGCGAGGAGGATGGCGCTTCCGGCGAGCCCGCCGCGAAGAAGGTCGACACTAAGACTGAGGCCTCCGCGGAGTCATGAGCTTTGCATGTGCAGGAGACGGGGACGAGGAGACATATGACTTCTTCTGTTGAAGGAAGTGGATAACAAAATATGGCACTGGCACTTTACAACGGCGTCGTTTGAACTTTGTATCAACGGATGATATCCTTTATTCTATCGCTTTGGAACCCAATATGATGAAGTGATTATGTGCAAGGCATGCCATACCGGGAGTTTCGTCTCATGCTTGCGGCTTAGAAACTACCGCCTATCGCACGAGCTCTCCTGACCTCGCAGGATTCCCGCCACTTCGCCAATGTCTTCCCTGGAATCATGTAGCTGGCAGTGTCAGTCATGATCGCTTCGGCGCAGTCAATCTCGCTTTGCGGCGTATTCGCCCAGCGGATCCGCGGACCAGGCCGATTTGCCTGCCCGCCGGAGCTTGGCATCAGCAGGGGCACGACTGAACAGAAGCCTCCACAACATTGGATAATGTCGCACGGGTTGCCTCTTCAGCCTCGCAGAATGTTTTTACTTGATCTCGCGAGCCGTTGAGATCGACCCCGGCAGTACTACCAACAACATTTACCACGAACATGCTTCACCTCAGTGTCACAGCATGCCTTGCGCTGCTCACAATCACGGTCCAGTCGCAAGACATACCTTCTGAACGTCTGACCGATTGGTCGCCGCTTTTCGAAGACGCCAACCGGACGGCTAGAACTGAGATGAAGAGCTACAACGTGAGCGAGCCCTTCTCCAACTCACCCACTGCATTGTCCTGGGAGGTACTGGCACAGATCCGCACAAACGCAGACAGCGAGACGGTGCTTCAGTACACCGGTGGCGAATCGACGGATGAATATCGGACGCTACATAGGATTAATTTCCGTCTCCCAGATGAGCTATTAGACGAAGAAGGGGAGAGTCAGGCTGATGATAGCTGGGGCTACTGCTATGTGGCACATCAATTTGTTGGCCTGAACCTCACGAACGGTACTGAAGTGCAGTCAGACTGCTCAGGAGTGTTCTCCGATGAATGCCTCCGCTGGCTCAACGAGTTCGCGGACGCAGGGAGTCTCTGCCGCAGAAGGACGTCTCCGGAGCGGTACTTTCCGTGGGAAGATAGTCCATGCGAAGACTACGGTCGAAGAGCATTTCCATCGCCAGCAGATATGACGCCTTTTAGATATGGGAACCTGAGCAGCGTGGGAAGGGCTGGAGCTAATGTGGTGCTGATCACGGGCCCGGAGGACAGGTGGTGGGAAGAAGCATTGGACTCGGTGTGGTTTTTGAGCGTCGGGTATGTTCCAGGGCCTGTGGGCGAGAGTGAGTTTGGAGCGTCTTCTCGTGACGAGCTTCCGCCTTCTTCCATGGCGTGTATAGGCTACAACATGAGCAGCTCGAACGAGGGCGACTCGGGTGATGAACCTGAGAGTGGGGACGAGAGAGAAGGCAACGAAGGCGACAGTGAGGATGACGATGATGGGTCGAATGAAGAGGAAGAGAATGGCAATGGATCGACTGAAGACGGCGGTGGAAACGAAGGCGGTGATTCTGACGATGGTGTTGGGGGAATGTTTGGCCTGATCCCGAGCGCAGCTACTTGGATCGTTGCTGCTGGTGTGCTCGTACTGAATGCGCTGTAGAATATGGGACTCAGTATGACGAGCCGACATCGAACCACCTCTGTCCCTTTAAACTACAATTATCACGTTCGGAGTCTGCTTGGATTAATTGCTAGGTTTGAATCTGTACCTGGCTGAGATCCATGACATGCAATATGAGCTTGTCTTCTCACCTTTCCACAGAGGCTACCAAGCTTTGTGGCATACAACGTCTTCTGTTGGGTCTTTTACTTCGATGACAGTCATCAATGCATCAGCTACAGCCTCAACGATAGCTAGAAAAGGCAGCTCCAACCAGCAAAAGTCATAAAAGTGATAAGTTCGCAGCGAAACAAGGCAATGATCAGCGACTCCGGACATAACTAAGCCCCGGAACGCGCTGCGGGGGCGCTTCCAACGTCCGCCGCCAAGAAATCATGGAAGCCATCCGCGATCGGCTTAGGAAATCGACTTCCCCAGATGGAAGAACCGCAAGGCGACGAAAGAGGTGGCGACTAGTGAGGCTCGAGTAGGACTACTGATAAAGCAGGGGGTGGGGGCTCCGGGAATAGGAGCATGAGGCCGAGGGTCTTCATGTTTATTACTGCCGTCTTTGCCGGCTTTCTTTTCTGCTGTGGATTTATGGAAGAAATGCATTTCTATTCGACTTCTGCATAATAACGTCGAGGAAGGTCCAGTGAAGAGAAGGAAGTTCAGTGACGGACACTTGTGTTCAACTATCGCAGCATGAGAGGAACACCATCGTCATCATCATGGCTTCTCAAGACCTAGAAAAGGCAATGGATCAGCGTCATTCCTTCGACGACAGACATACACAGTCGCGCACAAACGACGACACTCTCACCACTTCAGCAACACATTCCTCCTCTTCCAGCATAACGACCACTCCACCTCGACCATCTCGAACAACGTCACTCGCCCGAGGCAACGCACTCTCAAGAACAGTCTCAGAAGTCCGAGACGGAATCCTGAATCAAAGAGAGCTCGGCGAAGGTGAAGATCATGTGGCTCCAGATATCAAGCCTGAGCATGATGATGAGGACGAGGACAGAGATGAGAATCTGGTGACCTGGGATGGGCCTGATGATCCTTCGAACCCCAAGAATTGGCCCATCAAAAGGAAATGGCTCGCAGTCATCACCGGTAGGTCTATGTCACCATCTTCACCTTTGTCGTTTCACATTCTTGTTGCTATTCTGTCACCTCTCTTGGTCACTATTCGTGCCACTATTCGGTTCACTATTTTGGTCGCTCACTTAGACACCAATGGGATTCCCATTCTCATCAATACTCTCATTATCATGAAACCTGTAAATTAACATCCAGCATCAAGGACAACGCTAACATATCTAACTTAGTCTCTTTCTTCACATTCATCTCCCCTGTCTCCTCTACCATGGCCGCCCCGGCCCTGCCCGCCATCGGCGAAACCCTTAACATCACTACACCTCTCGAACTCAACCTCACTCTCTCGATCTTTGTTGCGGCCTATACAGTCGGCCCATTGTTTTGGGGCCCAATGAGCGAGTTGCAAGGCAGAGTGATTATTCTCCAAGTCTCGAATCTGTGGTTCTTCTGCTTTAACTTGGGTTGCGCACTCGCGAATACCAAAGGCCAGATGATTGCACTGAGATTCCTCTCCGGCATCGGAGGGTCAGCACCAATGGCTGTAGGTGGTGGTGTTCTCGCTGATCTGTTTACACCTGAGCAAAGAGGACGAGCAATGTCAATGTACAGCTTGGCTCCGTTAATAGGTCCAGCCCTTGGACCTGTCTGCGGGGGTTTCATCGCCGAATACACGACCTGGCGCTGGGTCTTCTACTCTACTACGATCGTCTGTGGCTTGATCCAGTTCGTCGCTTGGCTCTTCCTCAGAGAAACCTATGCCCCCGTTATCCTCTCCCGCAAGAAGAAAGCCCTCATCAAGTCCACTGCAAATATGGACTTACACACGGAATACGACCGGCCCGACCGAACACACGTCCAGACTCTTTCAACAGCCCTCACCAGACCTTTCCGTATGCTCTTTACCCAGCCTATCCTTATCTTTCTCGCCGCCTACATGACTTATCTCTACGGAAGCATGTACCTCGTCCTCGCCACCTTCCCAACTCTCTTCTCCAAGGTTTACCACCAGTCTCCCGGTATTCAGGGGCTGAATTATATCTCACTCGGCCTCGGCTTCTTCCTCGGCGCTCAGATATGTGCACCATTACAAGACCGCATCTACGCCGCCATGAAACGTCGCTACCTCTCCGAAGGCCAACCCGGCGTCCCCGAGTTCCGCGTTCCGATGATGGTTCCGGGCGCCGTCCTCGTCCCCATCGGCCTACTCATATACGCCTGGACATCCGAGTACGCAACGCACTGGATCGGCCCCAATATCGGTGCCTGTATCTACTCCGCCGGCCTGATCATCGGCTATCAGTGCATTCAAGGGTATCTAGTCGATACGTATGCGCAGTACGCCGCTTCAGCGGTTGGTGCTGCAACAGTGACAAGGAGTCTGGCGGGATTTGGGTTCCCGTTGTTTGCGAACAGGATGTATGATAGCTTGGGGTATGGATGGGGAGGGACGCTCATGGCTGGTATAGCGGTTGTGCTGGGATGGCCGGCGCCGGTGGTGTTGTGGTGGTATGGAGCGAAGATGAGAGCGAGGAGTAAGTTTGCGCGTTAGATGCATACGAAGCACGAGGTAGAACGAATGAGATTTTAGCATGGCATGTTGATTATCTAGAATTTGCGCAAGACTGAAACAAGTATTCATGACAACTCGACTGGGCCGAAAATGGGGTCCATAGCTTGGTTCCATTGATTCGGCGGAGCGAACACGATCATGTAACTAGATTCTGAAGCTGTGCTATCTGTTCGACCCAGAGCCTGTGTATGGGCCTTCTCCATCTCTGTAGGCGACGCTGTAGTCTTGAGCATGACAAGATGTCTTTTGCTTCACGACTTGCATGCTTCTTGTACGGCAGGTCAAGGCTTGTCAGACGGGAATGCTCTGACTTCGCCTTTGTGCAATGCGTCAAGATGACCGTGTCACAATGCTGTGCTGGGCCACTGCAGGCATGGTACGAATCTGGTCGGACTTGAGATTCTGTGCCTTGATATGGTTCGTGAACCCATAGACACAGACTCGGGGGGCAATATGCCCGACGTGCTTCGTCTCTTGGGGTCGTAATGCCTGGCGAGGGCTTTCCCTCTCTTCTCGAAGTTCTTCGCAGCGGCGAGGCTATCAGAACTGGGCGATATCGTTCAACAGCCTAACCTCCTCACCGGGCTTGAATGCGGGCAGTCCGATGTAAGGACATCCATCACATCGGAAGGCATCACCCAGCGAGCAGTTGCCGCAAGAGCCGGTCTTGCCCTGGACAGTGAAGTCCAGCTCGTTGA
This sequence comes from Sarocladiaceae sp. CBMAI 1973, assembly GCA_021347865.1. Taxonomy (NCBI): domain Eukaryota; kingdom Fungi; phylum Ascomycota; class Sordariomycetes; order Hypocreales; family Sarocladiaceae; species Sarocladiaceae sp. CBMAI 1973. The sequence goes on from WNLN01000346.1 coordinate 18,572, forward strand.
GATCGTCAGCGTCAAGCTTGAGGGCGTTGAGGTCGGCATCGGCCTGAGCACGGCGGGACTCGTCTTCGGACTTGAGTTGCTCGGCGAGACCGCATGTGCAGTCCTTGCAGGCGCGGCGGCGCTTACCGGCCTTGGGCTGGCACTCTGGGGCTGTAGAATGTCAGTTCCTGGACTTTGATCTTGCAAAAAGAGGTGACGGGTTACTCACGCTGGACAATCGGCCTCTTCAGATCGGCATCGGTCAAGAGGGTATCCTCATCGATGATCTCATCATCATCACCTGCGTCGTCCAGGTCGATGGTTACCACCTTCTTCTTCAGGCTCACAGACCCATCACCATTGACAGCTCCATTCGCCTTCTTCTTCGCGCCAAACTTGATCGGAATCGCCACCTCCTCCTCTTCCTCCATAACCTTCTCAAACCCACCATTCTTCTGGACCAATCCAGCCAGAACGGCCTCCTTGACTTGCGCCTGCCCAAACATATCACCCTCCTGTGCCCTCAAGGTTGCTCCGACCTTCATCGCAGGGACAAGTGCCGTGAACACCCTCCTGTCAAGGAGCTGCAAGGCAACGGGCGCATCGGTGGCGTCGGTCAGAATAAGGATCTGGCTGTAGGTTTGGGCGGGGAGTTTGATGAGGCCGGCGGCGAGACGGTCGAGCATCTGAAGATCGGTCGAAGAGCGATCGTGCGTCGCAAAGACAGCGTGGAGTTTCTCTTCATGTGCGGCGACGGAGGGAGGGGCGAGGAGGAGAGTGCGGTCGGAAGAGGAAGTCATGTTAAAGTCCATGTCGTCGGACGTGTCGATGGTGACGATTGAGGGAGACATGGCTGCGGTTGTTTGCGGGTTGAAAAGCAGCGAATGTTGTGGTGAAGATGGGAGGAGGTCGACCGGAGATGTGTGTTCGGGGGGAAGACGGCAGATAAAAAGTTGGAGGGGCGTTCTCCGGAGTTGATAAAGTCAGGCACCGCGATCGGAGGGAGCCGTAGTCGCTGATAGATAAAAGGCTGTTGACCAAATAGAAAAGAGTCAGGACATCCCGCAGCAACGGCAGCGATGTGATGGAGGGGTTACTGAATTAATAATGACCAAATCAAGACCCTTGTAATCCCTCTTTCTTACTTTTCTGCTCGCTAAGCCGGAATACCCTGGTCTTGGTCCAGAAGGCTAACGAATGGATCCCCTCCCCTCTCTGAGTGAGTGAGTGGGATTTCTCCGAGCGAAACATGGAAGCGCTATTTCTGCTGATTTCCAATGGTGTGTCATTGGGCATCGCCAATTGGGACCGCGTGGGGTCGCTGCTTGGCTATTCGAGAGGGACGTCGGAGATCCGGTCAGCGTTGTTAATTACTCCTCAGAAAAGCTGTAGAGCTTTGACTATCATTACGGATTCTCTACATTCTTCTAGAATTTCAGGATCATTATGCAGACTGTATGGACATGTGATGCATCCCTACGGTCATGCTCACCAGAGATCCCGGTCACGTGATCTCCTCGGGCTGTAGATGGCAACATCGGATAGCCTGTCCGGCAATCCCCAAATGTTTTGCAATGAAATGATCATTTTGCACTGAGACCTGATTACTCGTTGCATTCGGCATGGAGATTCTCGGAAAAGGCGCAGCCTCGTGGACAGACAACACCCGTGGACCTATATTGAAAGCCCTCACAATCAATAGTTCATTCGTAAGAGCCATTTGCCGGTCTATCCATATACATACTTCAAAATTCCCTTGTTGAGCCAGCCGTATCGACTGGACATCGATCTGAAGACTTGAAGCTATGCTCTAAACGCTGTAATCCATTTTCCTGTCACCGATGATCCCCCACAACTCATCCACCAATTCCTTCTGCCCACTCGGTGCTCCTCTGACCGCAAGATACACCCTGCTCTCCAACTCTGGTTCGTCATTACCCGGGTTGCCGCTGAACATCTTACCACCAGCCTCCTCAAGCACACACCAGCCTGCACAAACATCCCATGCCCAGCATCCTCCCTCCCAATACCCGTCCAACCAGCCTGCCGCCACAGCCGCGATATTCAAGGCAGCTGATCCGAAACTCCTCAATGAGTGAACCATGCCTCCATCCTTGGCGGCGAGTTTACGGAATACATCGGTCTTGAGGTCGTAGTTGTGTCCGGAACGGTCTGAGCCCCATTCGATGGCGAGAAGGGCAGTGCCGAGACCGGTGAGAGGCTGGGGGTTGCGGGCAATCGGGAGGCGTTGGGGAGTTGAGCCGCGCAGACGGGTCATGAAGGCACCCTTGGATTTTATGGCGGTGAAGAGGAGGTCTTGCGAGGGGTTGTAGATTACGCCAATGGTTGGTTGGCGGTTGATGGCGAGACCGAGGGAGATGCAGAAGTCGGGGAGTTGATGGATGAAGTTGGTGGTACCTGCTTGTGTTAGTCTCATATCTCTCTGTACAGGAAGCTTGAGAGAACGCCCACCATCAATAGGATCAACGATAAAAGTAGGCTCAGGACCAACTCTCATGCCTGGCTTGTACGTCTCCTCGCCCATGAAGGAGATGTCAGGGTATGCTGCGGACAACTTTGTCGAGACCATCTTCTCAACAGCCTGATCCACCTCTGTGACAATATCGACCGCTAGAAGAAGCCATGTCAGCATGGAACATCTTGAAAAAGGTGTATCGTCACTTACAGTTCAGCTTGGTGCCCTGGTCAATGTCCGCGGGGTTTGCTGCCAACATCATGACACCGGCCTCGTACGCGACCGCGATCATCGTGTCGCGCACGGCCTCCAAATCGAGTTCAGCCATCTTGACGAGTGTGAATTATGCTGACAAGCTCTTGGAAATGGAACTTGATGAGTGAGAGGAAGAGGGAAGTCCTGAGAGCTGATGTCGGGCGTTGGAGGGGCACGGCGGTCCCACGTGTTTGGTGGGGACCCCTGAAAGTGTACAAACTGATGGACCCTGGACGTCCAAGCCGACGTAAGAGTTACATACAAAGTCAAATCAAATTTGCTCCTCGATGATCATGATGACGATGAGTGTCCAGACAAGCGAGTGTCTTGTTTGCAAAAGCTGTCATGTGAACAACATACTGTCAATGTTTGCAATCATCCTGCTTTTGCTTAGCTACCAAAACTCCCAAGCCTATAGTTAAACGATACTCAATCACAATCTTTGTACAAGAACAGCCACGTAGCTTCCATCATCGTCAAATCATGCCCTTCTCCTGCGACCAGCAACCTCATAACGCATGGCTCGCTTCCCCGTCATACTCCCGCGTTGCAATCCCGTCCCATCTCGTCTACCCTCCTATACATTCTCCCTGAACACTGATCGCCTCTCAGCCGGACTACTCCCTGCACTGTCAGGCTCTCCAGCCGGCTTCTGTCCACTCCTGACTGCCGCTCCGGTGTCCAATGGCCTGGGACTGACACCTCTCATGCTCGCAGCGGCATCGTCGTCGAACGGGTTGTGAAGCCCTCCAGACGCACCGCCCGCTCTGCCTCGTCTCTCATCAGCACCATAAGGGCTATCCTCCGGTACATTCATCGTGTAGCTGTTGCCTCCTGCACCAGCATACTCGGTCGTGTTCCTCAACTCCTGCTCGTCGTAGGGTCCGTAGCCATCTGCCTCAGTGCCGACGCGAGAATCCCATGCCTCATCTGGGTCGAGAGGTCCGAAGCCGCGACGGCCACCTGGTGCACCACCACCGCCTTGGAGAGGCGCCTCGTACGCGCCGGCTGCGGAACGGTTGTTGCGGTTCTTGAACTTGCGGAGCTGGTCGTTGAACCAGCCGACTACGCCACCCGGCGCAGGACGAGGCCCGTAGCCTGAATCAGACGTTTTCCAAGGCAAGTAGGAGGATAACGACGGGGGAGGAAGCTGTGACAGAGTACAGTTAGTACGGTTGAGGTGATGGTGCAAAGCTGGTACTGCGATGCGCGAGGGCAACTTACGCCGAGCCTCCGGGCGCGAAGCTGTGTGAAGGCAACCCAGCCGACTGCCGCAGCAAGGGCAAGAACAATGATGGCAATCACGATGCCACCAGCCGTCGAGACCATGATGAATCCCGTCTGTCCTGCTCGGAAGCTACCCTATGAAGCGGTGTACAAGCTGCTGACTCTGTCGCAAGCTGTCCGTCCGGACTAGCCGATCAATTGGCGTCGCGTCGTGACGTCGATGCTACGACGGGACAAGGTGGCGATGCGAAGGCTCAATGGCAGGGTGCGCGAAGGAGATGGTGAGGTGGATGAGACATGCGTCGTCGTATCGCGTTGTCGGCGTGCTGGGCGTAGAGGGAGAAGGAGGACGGAGAGATGGGAAGTTGGTGGTGTGTTGGAGGATGCGCCTTGGAATTCACCCGCCGCTTGCAGAAGGTGGTGGCCACCCTGGTCCTCGTAATAGTGGTGATCTAAGCTTACAAGGCAGCATCCAACAGCCAACATGGCTTTTCCCAATACCAAACTTCATGACAGACCGCGGCTATGGCATGTAAAAGTTCTGAGGCTATGATTTTAGCATCGTTCGATTGATCGACAAGTATCTGGCAGACTTACATTTCCCTTGTCCAGCATTGGAGCTCGAGGAAGCTGTGGTGAAGCTGTGCTAAATTTAGCTTTCCCTCTAGGCTAAGGGTGCTCTTCTACAGGGATCCCCCACCACCGTTGGACCGCTAAAGACTGCTAAGATCTGCTGACGATTCGCTGCTGGGATTCCTCGTCACTCCAATGCACATCACGCATCTCAACTCTGCCTTGCGTTGACTTCCATCCTACGACGTCAGACATTCGCGTCATTTACTGAAATATTTTGATACGCAGCAGTAGTCAATACAGATCCAGACTTCGTTGTGTGCCATTACTCATACAAAGTCGTCCCTCAAAATCACGCTGTCACGAGTCGCTAGATTACTACTCAGCCGCTGCAAGTCTCACAACTCCAAGCCCTCACTGGCCAGACATCGTGAGAAAAACCAAGGCATAACCACACTTACTGCCCATCTGCTTGTCTCGCCCGCACCGGGCCTTCTCCAGCGAATACAATGCTTTGGCCCCTTCAGAGACATGCAGAAGGATTTCTAGTGCTCTTGCTTTGAAATCATTTCTCTCCATTTCACTTTCACATGCTGCAATCATGGTACTGGATATGCTCTATTTCGGGTCGAGGAGACGTGATGCCATCGTCATCACATGTCAAATGCTATGCTCAGTGTCTATTGCTCACTCTCAACTGAAACATTCATCCCACCGACCTCCATGCCGCGCAAATGCAAGGCTTTCCACAAACTTGCCAACTTCACACCGTCCCTCCTCATCGGCTTCGCACCCCCTTAGACTGACCACCCTATCGTTCACCACGACCCTGACTAGCTCCTCCTTGCCCCTGCTTTCACACCGCATCTTCTCGACATACATCCGTCCAGCGAATGGTACCGTCCAGGCAGCCGAGAACCCTCCATTGTCACCGGGTGCCACTTTCCACCCAACTGGTAGATCCCCCCTTTTGGTGTCGTTGTATAGACCCATTGCTGCATGCACTGACGCCATGAGGTTGTCGTGGCTGAAGTCTGCATACAACTTGCGATCCAACGGGAAGGTCTCGTCCGAGTCATTGAGAGTCTGATTTGTGCTCGTCTCGTCTTCCACTGGCTTCCTCGTCAATCGCGCGATCAGCTCATTGACATATCCCACCCCCTGGGTTGGACCTAATGGATTCCCCTGTCCATATCCATACCACTTGTCGAGAGACATGAAGTAGTCGTAACTGCGCCACTCATCCTCGTTGAAGAGGTTGCAGAACGCTGAGCGTTTGGCTTCCGGGTTCGCCACGACGTGGAACGGACAGAGATCCATCATGTAAATTGTGTCATCGAGTGTGAAATTCGCTCCTCGGAGTTTGTGATTCAGCCGCGCAGCGATGGGAGGCACCCATATGTTCTTCCAGGCAGCCTGCTTTCGTGATCGTACCTCGCCAGCTGGACCCTCCTCGAAGGCAGTGCATGTACCATGGTTCAGCGTGTTGTTGTACCCTTCCTCTTCGGGTACCACCAGCACATCGCGCGCTGCATCACCGCTGTCCTCGCCTTGTGCGGCATAGAATCCTTTCGTAAAGTTTGTTGCCGATTCAATGACCCTCTGCGATCCAGCCGCACGAATAAATGGATCTGTGTCTTTGGCCAAAGTCTGGTACCGCTCAAAGAACGTCGTCCCAGAATCGACCATTTGTTGCATGCCGAATTCTGTGAGCTGATCTGCGCCTAAGGTATACTCCACATCCTTCAAGAACTCGAAGCCATGACCGTAATGGGTGACGGAATTTTGTATCCTCAGGATCAAGTCTTTGTATAGTTCTGACTTGGATGCTGTCGGGTCACGCGCTCCATGTCTGGAGAGAACCGATGCGAAAGTCACCTCACAGCCTTCCGGAACGTCTGGGCTGATCTTCGATGGGACAGAGAATACAGGTGAATACTGGCCCCACAAATGAGACGACGTATCAGTACAATTAGCAGTCCTCTCGCATCGCAATGGACTGTCACTCCTGTCAGATGCATTAGTAGGTCGACGTGGTAAGAACAAATAGCTGGGTGGGATGTCACATACTCCCAGCTCATGGTAAACATCAGCAGGATCGTAACCCCGACGCCTACCATGGCATATTTGAGAAACCGCCTCGCACTCGCACGCTGATCAGTAGTAGCCCGCTCATGATGCGAAATCTCAGGATCCGAGATGGCGCTATATTTGTGGTTGTTGCCGCTGAACATATTCGCGACGGAGTCGACCGCCTGTTGCAGCCCCATCGTTGCTCCTTTGGGAACTTTGAACCCAGAGACGGTCCTATATCGCGCCGATGACGAGCTCGCTTGTGTCGCTATGATATTTCAAGCCAATGCATGGTTGCAGCTTGAGACAGTCCCACTGATGGGCGTGAGCCGAATGATGTGGGAGTGATGATGTTGCAAGTGTTGAATTGGTGACTCGCGGACTGCACGTGGGTAAATGCACCACCAACCACTGTCGCCACCCCGGCTGTGCAACGGCAAAAGACACCGGCGTCAATGTCTGTCATTGCGATCAATCACATGTTCAGTATTCGTCTGATGCACACCTGAAGTGGGATCTACTGCATTTTGTCCATCAGAATTGAAGTTATGCATTTGAAGAGCCATGCTCTCGCGCCGCCATCAAGGCTACTTCAACTAACTGATCGCCGATTCTAAAAATATAGGTAGGTATCAAACCGCCATACCATCCTCTGATGTATACAAAATCAAGAAGGACAAAATGTCCAGCGCCACCCAAATTTTCTATCCGTGCACGCATGCGTGCATTTCATTCCTGCCGACCGGGTATCGTGAAATGGGGGAAACAATATACAAGTAATGCAAAAAGGCAATGCCGTCATTACCAAGAGAAAATTAGACCATAATGCCGAAGCTCTTCTGGACGGAGATGCCTGCTGAACGTCCAAAAGTAGCTGAGCGATCCATTGGTGCTTCCGTCTTTGTAATGGGTGTGCTACCAGGAGACCATGTGGTGGGCACAGTGCGGTCTTCTTCGTCGGTATCCCATGTAGAGACGGATCCGACGGAACCAAAGCTCCTGCGATCCGATGCGGACTGACCAGCTGGAACGCATTGGTAGAAGCCCTCAGTTCCTTTGACCGGACGAGGACGATTGGTCACAGACTCGAGGCTAACCTCGCGGCCGTGACCCTGACTCATGGAGAGCCAGTTGGAAACGCGGGAGAATGACTTCTTCTTCCTCAACGGAGGGCGAAGAACAAGCGGTAGCGGAGGTGGGAGTGGGATATGGCTTGAGCTGGCGTTGATGGGTGTGTTGAAAGTTGCCGAAGCCTCGTTAAAGGTCTTAGAACGGTGAGGAATACTGAACGGAGACTTCATCGGAGCTGTCTGTGGTCTATCGGCATCATCCTTGAGGCGCTCGGCGAACGATGGTGCCGAAGGGGGCAAAGCCGGCATAGACGGCAAGGGCTCTTCGAAGTCTGAATACATCAGTCATGGCTCATATACGACGTGAAGTAAGCTCGGGAACATACCGGGCATGGGTTGGGCTATCGAGTGAGCAGTGGATGGCCGACTAGGAGCATAGATGCTCTGCCTCTCAATCACGTCGTCAATCTGCCTCTGCAGCCTCTCCACCTCAATCATAGCACTCGCAACCCGCTCCTTGATAACGTCAACCTCAGGTGAGGTGTAAGCGCGAGCTCGACCTTTGGCCTTGGGAGGGATCAGTGGGGGAATCTCATCCTGGGCTGTGGATGGAGAGCCGTCAGCGCCTGCCTTGCGAGGCCCGTGGAAAGACAAGGAGGAGTAGCTCCTTTCATGGGACTGATTGCTGGAGTGCATGTCTGTGGTACGTTGTTGAGGGAGATAAGCAGCCGGAGGAATTGGCGGAATGGGAAACTCGAAATGCGGGAGAAGCGGCGAGATTTGATTCTCTGGCATGTAAATGCTCAGCTCGAGGCGTTCGATTGAGTGACGGCGACCTGGGGGATTCGGTCGAGCTTGAGGATTATGCCTCTGAGCCATGGTCACCGGAAACTGGAACGACCCGGAACGAACATGTCGAAAGTTCGTTGGTGCCGATATGAGGAGCCTCCGAGACGAGGCGTCTGAGCGAAGCCTCTTCCTCATAGAGAAGCCTGTGCGACTTGACGCAGAGCTCTTCCGTGGCGTCTTCTCCTGATGCTCATGTGATCGAAAGTAAGCCTCCTCGTAGCCAGCCTCCAGTGGTGGTTGGTGACGCAGTCGAGGTTGGTGACGAATGACTGAGGGAGGTGGCATCTGTTTCTCGCGGATGGTGTTATGATCTTGGTCGTCTTGGTCGATCAGCAAATCCTGATCGCTGGTCCTGCCGAGCGGCCATGAGATGACAGTAGAAGACAATGACTTACTACGACCCGACCTCTGTTGCAGACAGGAAGTCAGAGGCGCGCAGCATTGGGAGACGGAGGAGAACCACGAGGTGTAAGTCCCGGCGGCAGCACCATTCGAGACCGTCATGCTCGTACAATGGAGATCAGGAGCATGCCGAAGAGTTGTTGTGGATGGCTCTTGAGTAAAGCCCGAAGCAAATGTGTTCGAGAGAGGAACAAAAGAGTGTAGAGGAGACGAGAAGGCCAGCAGCTCGTGTACAGAGGTGAGGATTAAAGAGGATGTGAATATAAGATGAGATGAGGTGAGGTGAGGTGAGATGTTTGCAGGGCGCAATTGTCCTCCCACGCGACCAACGCAAATACCAAACAGAGAGATCAAGGGCGAAAGAGAGTAAGCTTGTAAGCGGCAAGAAGTATACGGGAAAGAGGATGATGGATGATTAAAAGAGAGGGATCAGACGCGAGAGAGGCTGACAAGATGAGACAGACGAGACAGCCTGATTCAAGGTAGTCCAACGAACGGGCTCGAAGGTATTGGTGCTCTCACTAGAGACTTAATGTCCTTTGCCTCTTCCAAAGATGGACAAGAGTCTTCATCACACGCCCTTGCATTGTCTCCGTGGGCGCACACGCCCACACAAAACCCATGATGGATGCCATTTATTCACCACGGACGGGCGCGTCACGCAACCCCAAGAAGAGGCAAACAACCCACTCACACCGGTTGATGGGACACAGTTCAACAGTAGTTCATACAAATAATGACACGAAGATGGACAACGATTGGGTCAGAGCAGATGTGTGAGGCCAAGTGAATGACCAGCTCGAGGCCCCACGGGTGCTGCAAAGCGATGCAGGCCGGGCCCGGTGATAGGCTGGGGTTGCATCAAGGCTGCATCGAGCGCTGGCCAGTCGGGCGCTTAGGATGCCACTTGATGGGAAAGGCGGTGATCCACTGTTGTGGGATGGAGCCATTGATGGAGATCAATGAATGGGCACAAGATGATGGCGAGGACTGGATGTCGTGCGTCGGCCCTGGCGCAGTCACAGCTTGGTGGTTTCCTCCATCCACCCATTTCATCTTGAGCTTCGAAGCCTGCCACAGATGCTGGCAACAGGTGCCGCGTGGTTCGTCGGCATTGGTTCAGCAGGGATCCCCTTTCATTTTGGCGTCACCGCTCTTGTCGATGGATCGTTTTATGATGCCGTTTTCGCGATGTTGTGTTCCCAACGTTGATGCCTAAGACAACACACACAAGTCAGCAACACGTCGTCTGGCAAGCTCATCTTCTTCGTGCAAGCAGAACAACCTCTCAACGCGCAAAGGCTCCAAAATCACAAACTTAGAAGCTGGTCGACGACGTGGATATTGGGATGCGCTAATCTCGCGAAGCGCGCATGTCGCTCTCCCGCCCGTGCATTCGGCATCCCTGCGTGCTATCAACCTTACGGTAGCTGCTGGCGATGGCGATGTTACCTGTCAGTTTCTGGTGGTGGCATAGCGCCCAGTGGCGTTTGGTGCGGGTTCTCTTCACTAGCACACACCCACCAACTACACGCACAGCCACGCGCCGCCAAACCCGTTGCTTCTTTTCTTCCTTCGTCATTGCCGCCCTGGTGGAACTGGTGTTTCCATTTTCGTGATGGAGGGTGTTCGTGCCAAGTAGGCGAAGGGTTCCCCTGATTCAATCCGAGCTGAGGATGGGCCTGTTGGTTCGCCTCACCAGACACTATCGCGGCATGTGATCTTGCTGGCCCGCTGAGAGGCAAGGGAGGCTCATCTGCCTTGAAGAACTTTCCAGCACAGAAACTATTCCAGAATAATGTTGGAACTAATGTCAAAATGCATTGTCCTTGTGAACGACCGGACTGGGTGACAGTGGAATTGAGTTGCAGGCAAGAGCCGAGACTCTTACGCCAGTCATTCCTTCCTTCCTTCCGTGAAACTGCACCTGCTGAACAGTTCTTCGCTAGAAATCAGGCAATCAAATTTGCTGCCTTCCAGTATTGATTTTGAATGCTACTCGTACTCCGGGTAGTAGTAAGGAAATGTACAGATTTGCCAGGCGCCGTCTCTGACTCTTTTGTCTTTCTTACATCCTCTAATGTGCCGCCAGTCTTGCAACTTCTCTCGCTGCCGCATCACGCCCTCCATATGATCTGGCCTTTTCTCCCAGAGTTCTCGACTTTGCCTTGAGACCATCACTCTCTGCTCCTACCAGTCCCCTGAGGATGCCCTCGGTGATGGTATCTGGTTCCCACCTTGGCGCCACTGCTCGTCCTGGCCAAATGCCGACTCCAAGCTGCTCAGCCGTGTTTGCAAAGTTGTAGCAGTCAAACCACAGTGGTAAAGTGATTTGAGGTACACCAGCACTATGTCGACATGTCAGTCCTACCTCAGAACTGGTTTGATGGGGGGCACTGAGACTTACAAGATGGCCTCGTGGTAGCTATTGCCACCGCCGTGGTGAACAAACAAATCAATGTGGCCACTCTCCAGCAGCGAAGTTGGATCGACATTCAGCCAGGCGACGACTTGAACACGGCCCTGTTCAATGAACTTTCTCAGTGGAGCGAGTGCTTGCTGCTCATCGAAATCGCCCTCTTTGCAAAACTTCCACAGAATTCGTGACTCGGGGGCTCTCTCTAGCACCTTCGCTAGTGCTTCAGCCATCTGCCTCGCCCGGTTCTCCTCATATTCGTAGATACTGCCCAGGTTCACCAACACAGTCTTGTCATCTGATTCGGCTAGCCAAGACATCAATTTGCTGTCTTGCTGTTCCGCTGGCAAGGTCTCCAATACGATCGGACCGTAGAAGCTGATTTCTGGTGGAATGAAGTCCATGGGCAAGTTGACCTCAGGGACTGTAGTCGCAAGCAACTGTGTTCGCTTAGGGTACAAGCCAAACGCCATCGGATCCTTGATGCCTCTGTCCTTGAGAGAATCTCGAATTGCGTCCATCCCAGGGACAGTGAGAATGCCGACGATGATGCGCAAGTTGATGTAGATGTTGGCGGGGATGAGGTACCATGGCACCGGGAAAGGGTACCCCGAAGCCGTACTGAGTTTGCAAATTCCCAAGTCAGTGATGATTGGTCTTCGGCAGAAGCTACGAGTCGGATTTAGGGAACTCACGCTGGATATCTCCAGAACATGCCGCCCCAAGGTTGACGATCAGGGATCAGATCTAGTAATGCATTCGGTGAAATGCTCACAAACTGCCTGTCAACGTTACTGGTCAAATCCGTTGCCGGCTTGAAAACGTGGTCAATGACCACAAGAGAGGGATCGACCTCCTCGACGAGGTCCAGCAGTCTCTTGTAGATAGTCCAGTGCTCCTCGCCGGTCCAGGACGTTATCAGAGCACTAAAGTCGTTCACTTTCTTCGCCATGCCCTGAATCCCTGGCAGCTCTACCAGGCCGTTGGGGCCTCCAAAAATACGGAAGAATGACTCTTCAACATCTGGTCCAGGAACTTCGTACCATTTGATGGGTTTTGCTGCTGGGTTCTTGGTCAGGGCTGCGTCGGAGACTCTTTTGATCTTGTTCGCTAATCGGGAGAAGGAGGCGTAGTGTATATCGACCGAAGGGTGATTTACCGCCAGAGCAAATGCGGTCGCTATGTGGACGTTTGCCAGTCCAGCCGGTTCAGATGTGAGGAAGAGGACGGTGTTGTTGCGTCCAGGGATCAGCGAAGGAGGTCGAGATGTCTGGTCCGTCGTCCGCCACCATGATGCCGCCGCTATGATAGCGACGAACAGTGAGACGCCGTAGAGTGTTTTTCGATACATGATGGTCGTGAAAAGATTATGGGTTACACAATTACTCAAATTTGACAACACAAAGCGCGGACGCTCTCTATAAGTACTCAATGTGATACTTCATGATTGCAACGTAAGATACTGTATGTGCTTGCCATTCAAGGGCAAATATCCATCATATGCAGGGCT
>WNLN01000347.1:0-31398 GCA_021347865.1 Sarocladiaceae sp. CBMAI 1973
GTCGAGAGCTTTGTTTCGCGCTGTTGTGGCAACGTACTCCCAAGGACCATATGACGCCTTGTCGAGATTCTCGGGTTTGTCGGAAGGCAGGATTTCGAGGTTGGTCAAGCCCAACTACAAGGGAGTTAGTCAGTCTGAGCCCTTCAATAGTTCATAAAGAGTACCTACCTGCTGCAAGAGGGCCTTCCTTCGCGGTGACTTCGAAGCAAGAATGACTCTGTGTGAGTTCAGATAATTTATGATCGGGATTGAGAGAGGCAGCGGCAGCTTGCGCCCTGGAGGAGCAGGGCCGCGCGTGTTTCCAGCTGCACCGCCATGTTCTGCAACCGACTTCTCGTAGTCTGGCGGAGGTTCACTGGGTACCTTCGAGTCGGACATTATGATGAATGGCGGCTTGAGAGAAGGACTGAGCTGCAGATGTTGAGTCCAACAACCCAAGCGGTGATGGTGGGGTGTCTCTTAAGCTCCAAGGCCCCGCGCTGTCACAACGGTCACTTCAAGTGCGCCCAGGCCTGTCTACGGCAGCGGTACTTCCTTTCACACCAAGCTTTGCAGAGACAGAAGGTCACTTTCGAGACCAAGTCTGACTTCAGTGTGTAGCACCTTTGCGGTGCAGAAATCAGCAGAAACATCAACTCAATGTCAAGAACTTCAATCGAAGATTCTCACAGTTTTCTTTCAGCTTCTGCTCTGGTGCCGGGGAAAATCTCTCTGGGTGATTCTAGAAATTCGAATCACGAGTTGAGGTTGTCTGATGCTGGCATTGGGGGTCGTCGCACATCGCAAAATCCGACCCACAATTCACAGCACCTCAGCTCCGTCCTCAAACCTGGGCCACCATTACTTTCACCTGCGACCCTGGCCATCTCGCATCCACGCGCCATCATCGAACCCGCCTAGGCCTTTGCTTGCACCAACAATTACGACCCAATTCGACACTGCATGCATCTGATTAGCTGCAGCTTGTCGAAGCTTTACTGTCCCCAGCCTGCCGCGGCCGACCCCGGCTTGCATCTTCTTTCACGCGACGACCTGCTCCAAACGCGTCGATCCTGCGACAGCCGCGCGCCGACTCCGGTTCTATCTAGCAGCGGACACCTTTGTGCGCCACGAACGGTTGTCACATCGACAGTTCGCGGGCCAGCTGCCTGCTTGAGTTTTTGGGCGACAAATTCGCGACAGGCATAATGGACACAAAGCGCAAAGCCAATGGCGCGTCTTCCAAAGAAGAAGATCGTCTCGCCAAGAGGCGCAAAACTGAGGTATGCCGCCTTCCAGGTCGGCTGTGGTACGATCGACAAACGTATGCGCTGTCTTGTATCATCTCCCGGACAAGACAGCCGCTCCCCACGCATGTCAAGACGGCGCCACAGGGCTACAGGTTTTCCATCTCCGCTTTATAGCTAACAGCTTTCAGGACTTCGATCTTTCCAAGGGCGAGTCTCGCGAGTCGACAACCGCGTACGGACATGCCTTCCTCGACCTCATTCGGAGAACGGCTGACAAAAGGTTTGTCTGCGCACGATGCAAATGGACCACGCACGACTGACCTTTACCCCGTAGTGGCCGTCACGTAGCAACACAGTTCGAAGAGCTCCCGCCGCGGGAGGGCAACTCTGCCTACTACAAGGCAACACGCTTGCCAGTCTCGCTCGGAATCATAGAACAAAAGCTCGACAATGGCGAGTTCGAGAATCTTGCAGAGGTCGAAGGCTACGTCAAGAGAATGATCTCCAATGCCAAGGAATTCTATGCAAAGAACTCAACGATTTTCGACGATGCCGAACGTGTTAGAAAAGCTCTGAGCAACTTCATGACGAAGAGGAATCCGGCGTACCAGACTCGTGGCTATCAAGCAGCACCCGCCCCATTGCCTGACGACGGTGGTGCCGAAGACGAAGATGAGGATGAGGAAGAGGAAGAAGACGCAGACGGCGAGGCTGCAGAGGAAGAGCAAGAAGAGGACGACGAAGAGGAAGAGGAAGAAGAAGTCACAAGAGGTGGCTCGAAACGACGATCCATTATACTCAAGCGAAGAGGATCAGAACGCCAGGCTCGCACATCGATTTCCGTCCAGCCACAACCCAGTCCTCGTGTGTCGAATACGAATGCAAAGCAAGACCATGCGTTCGAGAACATACCTTACAAGTCCCTCGGATTCCAAGAAGCGCAAGAGAAACTCGTGGAGGAGCTTCTGCGTTACCACACACCAGAGTAAGTACACTTGAACGCAACGACCCATGTCATGTCTAACTGGAGCTAGTTACGAGGATGCATATTTCGAGCCCTTCATCAATCTGCCTCCGCGCGCCTTGAAGGATTATTACCGCATGATCAGCGAACCGCTTTCTCTCAGAAAGCTTCAAAAAATGGTGAAGGGTATACTGAGCCGTACTGATACCGCCGGGGTGTCTTACTTCAAATCATGGGCGACCTTCGAGGAGAAAGCGAAGTTGCTTTGGGAGAATGCATACTTCTACAACGAAGAGGGAAGTGAGATCTACGAGCTAGCGCAGGACCTGGAGGTAAGCATCTATTGTGACCGGCGAGTCAAAAGTCGAAACTAATTGTGTCAAAGAAACGCTTTTACAAGGAGTTCAAGGCGGCCAAAGCTGCCGTGAGCGAACCCGTGCCTGCAAAGATCAAGCTGAGAGTTGGGCAAGGTGCCGATACGCCAGGCTCTTCCAGGAAGATCACCATCAACGTCGGTCGCGGTGGCACCGACTCGCCAGCACCGCAGGTGGCTGATTCTCATGACGGTGCGAATGGCGTGAAGTCATCGCTGGCGGACAATGATCGTAGTGTGTCTACCACACCAAGCTCTAATGCTATCCCGAAGGTTGAGTTTGCAGCTCAGCCGTCGCTTCATGGCACAGCTCGACCAGCCAGTTCAGCCTCTGGCCAGTTTGCACCAGGCATGGGACGTCCTGGTGTGCCGATGGGGCAGCAACCACCCCCACCGCCACAGCTCAATCTGCTGGAGCCCAAGAAGCTTCGAGCTCCTGGCAAGGGTAAGTGAACAACCGATGCCATTCCCCTTGCTTATCACTGACGCTACTTAGGCTACCAAGATGCCCTAATTTCCAAACTCCGTGTCCAGACCTTCACGGGTCCTCAGCCGAGTGACAGGATAACGGCCTTGACAGTCTATCCTGATGCTCATGAAATGAATCAGTCTGCGGCAGTGAATCTTCTTCCTGGCCAAAACCGCGTCGCCATTCTGGTGCAACTTCCGGGCTTCCTCCTAGATCGGCAATTCAGTCTGTGGGCTTTGCTGGATAAGGGACCACTCAAGGCATCGCACCAGCCGCTACCTGGGCAGGACCCCAACGAGAAGGCATTCGAGCTCATCCTTCGCAGTGGCATCAACGTGATCGAGGCACATCTCGTCGCGGCTATTCCGAAAGATCAGAGGAAAGAGGGCGGCCCAGAAATTGAGGTGGAGGTATTCACGGTCTTGGTCAACGTGTTGAAAGCATAGGAGCCTTCACTCGGCCAAGGTATGCCGTCGGCACCTAGTGCCATGCCTCCACCTCTATTCTCGCAGCCCTCCAAGATGCTGACCACTGAATCTCAATTTTGTAGAGATATCCCATTGAGGCAAGGGCTGCCGCCCCTCTCGGAAATGACCAATGCAGACTTGCTGGTACAGCTTCGCCCATCAGAACGATGTACGCGAGTGAATGGAACGGATGGGGTGGGGTTCTTTGACCAAATCTACCAGCAGAAGAAGGCATTGCCTGGAGGCACAGACATGCTTGTGGGTACCGTCGAGCATCCAACCTTTCAGGCGCCTATGGTCCATTGGAATGCGCCATCGAGGAATATGCAAGTGTGATGTTGTGGCGGACTGTTATTTGTCTGGCCACGGACCGTTTGTTGCTGTTTGGGAAAAGTACTTGCGAAGCCAAGAGCAAGCGCGTGTGGCAGGAGTCTTTGGCAAAGGACTGAATTCGGATTCAAGTATGCAGGTGAAGAACTTCCTGTACTAAAGAAAGCGTTCTCTACTTGATACTGTCGAAGTATGATCCATGGCAGCACTTCTTTCATGATGTCTTCCTTTACTAGTAGTTGTACCTTAAATAACCGTATCGGAATGTTTTCTCGTGGTCACTCCGGACTTTCACGCCAACTGCGCATCTGCAGGGACCAAACCGCGGGCGTCATAGGGGACCCAGGCAGTTGGCGTTAGCGCCCGAGCACCACCGCGCCGAGCCCGTGCTAGTGCCCGAGCTTGCCTCTCCCTCCAGCTCCGACCTCAGCTTACCGCCCTTTCCTGTCCACGTCCTTGTCCTTTGCTGTCTTTTTTTCAAGCAGTTCTCGCTGCACGACTCTCTCCTCACGGAGAAAGGTACGGATGTAGCCAGCACACGAAGCGCTCATCCTGAACCGGATCATCTGCGCGTGGCTGTTGTTCCACGATGCCTAGCTTCTTCCAGTTCACGCAGGGTACCGAATCACGAGCCCGACCTCCTGCCCACGATACCTCGCCTTTACTCGGACGATTTCGAGCTGTTCCTCCTAGACCGGGAGTGTCAAGACGACCGAGTCAACTGGGTCTGTTAGCAGATGCTGGCAGAGGGAGCGTACACATCGGATATGGAGCAGCTGCTTTGTTCGCGGCTGGGTTGGACGACTCGGACGACTCGGATGATGAGAGCAGTATCGACTCGGTGGAGGGGCATGGGTTGCTATCGAACTGGGAAAGGAGATGGAGGAGATGGATTGTTGACTTGTGGGTTGCGCCCAAGCAGGCTGCTGTGAAGAAGACGGTGGACAAGTGGTGGTCGCGATATGGGCTCCTGGTCTTTCTGCCAGCTGCTTTGGTAAGCCACCGTGTGCTGTACGGACGCGTACTTCATGCTGACCGACTCTTTAAGGCCATCGCTTGGTGTTCGCTGCCATTCCCGAAGTATCCTTTAGACGGCGACGACGATTTGGGCCCTGGAGACGACCCAGACCATCCGGACGGGCATAAGGCTCCTGGTCACGGAGAAGCTCGAGTCCAGCTCAACTTCTGGTTCTTCCTCTTTGTCTACTACGGTTTATACAATGTGTCTGCATTGATATGGATCACCAAAGTCTTCAATCTCTATAGCCTCAACTGGTGGCCCCAGTCACTGGGCTTCCCGGTAACCATTACGCTGATTGCCATCCTCTCGATCGCAGTCCCGATACCGGTATACTTGCGTCCCGAGACACGATTTCTTCTTCAACACAACACCACGTGGATCTCCTGGACCTTCATCATCATGGCCATGCCAGTCTTGATCGCTTTCCTTGTCTTGATGACTAACGAGCGTCATATTCGACTCCGCAATTCGCTCTCCGACACGCAGCGCATCTTTACCAGTTCTTGGTGGACGAGCGAGGAGTCACTCCCTAGAAGGGATCAGCATCGTTCGCGGCGTAATATCGCTTCGGACCCTCTGGATCCAGATGTTCTGCAGGTCACCACGAACAATAACGGGCGACAGAGCGTGGTGACGCTGCGGAGAAGGTGGCTTCCTGCCAGTTTCGTCCGGTTCTTGTGGTTTTGCGTGGCTTTGTTTATTGGGCTCATGGCGTACGTGATCGGGGAAGCCTACGCCGAACTGTACCTCCGGACGTTGCCGCATAACAGTTTAGAGACAGTGGTATATGTTTATGGCTGGATCATCACTGTGCACCTTCTGGATGCGTTGACCGGCTGGGTATTGGGCATTCGGGAAGGTGAAAGAGTCGGGAGCTACCCCCTGAGCTGGGTGTTCAAACTGTGAGTCGTCTCGTTCCACATGCTGTTTGTTTGACGCTAACAATGAATGTAGATACTTCATGTTGACGTATCAGACATACGTTCGTGCACTTTACGCCCGTCTCCGATCGCCCGGACAATTCATCATTCTCCAGGTTCTCTCGTCCACTGGCCTTGTCATCATCACCCCCATAATGATGACCAAACTCTGCCATCGTTTACTTACCGTTCTTGGCCTCAACGGCCAGACCTACGCCTCATACCAGAAATTACAAGCTCGAAATGTCTTCATCCGCTTCCTTGCCGAGAATGCCTCGATGGCCACCTTCCTGGGAGCTGTTCTCGTCCTCCACTATGGCCCAAACAAGTCGGTCTATCCTTATTTCGCATTCGATCAGCAAAACCGAGAGGACGAGCTTTACGATTTCGATTTGACGTTCTTCATGTCAAGCGTTACCTGGGCCTGCGAGCTCCTCGCAAGCGTAGCGGTTAGGGGACTGATCAGGTTTTGCTTTGGGGTTGATGTCGGCCTGGAGGGTAAGCTGGACCTGGCAGTCTGGCCGGAGTTGTTGCCGACTTGTGTGGCAGTGATGCTGCATGTGTTGCAAAACATGCTGTTTTCGATCATTCGGCTGCAGTTCCGGTAACCGAGCGATTCCTTGCTGGGGTCAGGGTGCTTGCAAGACCGCAATCGTGGTCGCTGATCACCGTCATTGCCATAATCGCGGTCATGTTGGGTCATTGCATCTTCAGACATCATCAAAGACTGTCGGGAGGAAGGAGAAGGTGGCTTTATTTGTTTTCATCCTGTTCAGAGCATGTTGATACCCTTTTGCTTCAAGCCTGCAGCTCAACTTTTACATAATGTTTTATCCACTTTTGATACTGATTGTAAGCTTTCTGAATAGTATGATTATCCAGTCCGCGGGTTTGCGTATTGTTTGAAGCTCTCGGTCGCAATACGCAATAATGTGGTCCGCCAGAACCCGAAGCTCTGATTCAGTGATACGGAATACGGAATATGCGGCTTCAAAAGACACCGCAATTTGGGTTGCAAAGATAATGGCTTTGAGCAACGAGGCCCCACCTGACACCTTTTGACCCAATTCGCACCGTCGCCCAAGCTTGAGAGCACAGTGCCCCTGATGTTAGCGCCCTTCACACTGAGTTTACTGCTGGAAGCACGCGCTCCGGGTACGGCAGCCAGGGGAGCAAATCCACTTTGCGACCGCTGGACTTCGAATGCTGATGCATGCTAACGGTACATGCTCGCGGTGGCTGGCCGCTAAGGACTTAATCAGGGCCGCTAAATGGCACCGATGAGCGGCGTGGCTTAGAGGATGATGAATGCCCAGCTTTTTGGGACGCGACGTATGGGGAAGCCGGTGGTGAGACAGAGCGAGTCTATACCAGATCGGGGCTATTTGGTGCAATTTATCACGCGTCACAGGCTGCGTCGTCCAATTGCTGCGCCTAAGCCTCGTCGATTTGATCACCGATCTGGGCGGAATAACTGCGGGATCAGGTTTTAGAGAATCCCGTAGGCCTCCCATGTCTCTCAGGTGCAATTCCCCGGAGGGTTTCCCATCTCGTCTCCCTTGCCTGGACGTATTGAGATTGACGCGTTCTGACAATTGACTTTGCCCTTCGTGTCTCGAATTTCTGAGAAGCAGGTCTGCAACAAAAAAGCTTGACCTTTGTTTTACCCAGGTTCCGAGCCACACCCATTCCAACCACCTTCGATGCCTTC
The DNA here is from genome assembly GCA_021347865.1 of Sarocladiaceae sp. CBMAI 1973. Classification (NCBI taxonomy): domain Eukaryota; kingdom Fungi; phylum Ascomycota; class Sordariomycetes; order Hypocreales; family Sarocladiaceae; species Sarocladiaceae sp. CBMAI 1973. Next base: position 7,485 of record WNLN01000347.1, read on the forward strand.
TCCATTCTTTCCCTTCCTGCATCTTCACTGCCCTCCTTACTGAGCCACACTGTGTCATGCCATCACTTTTGGTGGGGGTCCTTTTCTCAACGACGCATAAGCCCAATACGCCCGACTTCTGGGGAAGAGGTTGACCTGCATTGGCGTTACAACTCGTCCTAGACCACCTTTTCTCTCCACTGTAATCTTACCAGGCACGGCACAGCGCAGCACAGGGCTGGACAGCTTGGCCTCGGCGTCTCCCAAAAGGGGCTACAGCATCCAACTTGACGTTTACCTGCTCTTCTCACTGGTTGCTTTCCCTACAGAACATCGTGGTGCATTGGGAATCAGCTGCCGTCAGCCTGGGGCTCACTCTTCCATGCACTATCATCTCGCTTGCCTCACTCCTTTACGTTTTCACCTGCTGGTGCTCAGACAACGCGGCGCAGCACCAGGGGACCAGCGCCCACATTCGTGAAGGATTTCGGCTGTCATCCATGCTCAGCATTTGCTTGTCGTTTCTTGTCCTTCATTATTACATCCTATCCTAATGCCACAAGACGGTCCTTTCAGCACGCATACACGAAATACAGCAACAGGGGCCGCGGGTCAGTCACTTGTTGCAGGCGCTCTACCTCACCACAGCACTTGACCGAGATACCTTAGCCTATCGACAGGAGTGAGCTCAGTCAGGCACCAAACGCTCGCCAGCTCAGGCGAGCGACACAACCATGGCTTGGCCTCGCGATGGCCTGGGTCTGCGCAGCAGGCGCTCATCGCCATCGTCCTATCTCTCATCTCACTCACCATCATTATTCTCCCGATCCTCAACTTCATTACGCTTGCCAAAATGGAGGCTCGCGAACCTGTTTCGTTGGAGACTATTGCGGCTAGTCGCAACCTTCTTCCTATGCGTGGCTCTGTTACGCATCGTCATGGTGAGTTTGATTCCTGAGTCGTGTCTTGGCTGCCTCGCTATCCGAGTTCCAGCTGCGCTACCAACCTCTCATGGTTGATCAAATTCCAGTGCCTGAACTGACACATCGCACAGGTTCCCTTCAGGAGACCGCAAGTACCGGACTACGGCCCGTACCTGACACACAATGCTGTCTTAGATCCAGCTGTGATCGACGGCGGGCGTCAAAAGCTCGTCATCATTCTCCCAATCGACAAGCCATTGCATGATCTTTGTAAGGTCGTCAGCAGTGCAGTGGCTCTCGGCTATCCTCCACCTGTGCTCGTGAACTTTAGGAAAGAGTTCCACACCGGCAAGGCAGGTGTTGGCCCGTCGCATCTCGCCAAAGTCGCCGGAACACTGGAGTTCCTGGACCATGCTCTCGCCAATGAGACTGCTGAAGCTGACCGACTCAACGACGACGACCTGGTCATCATGCTGGATGCGCTGGACATTTGGTTCCAGCTGCCTCCGGAGGTGCTTCTGCACCGATACTATGCAGTTCTCGAGGCCGCCAGTAAGCGTGTGGAGGTTGAGAGCGGGTTCAGTGACCCTTCTTGGATGCGCCAGAAGATTGTGGTTGCAGCGCAAAAGCCTTGCCATGGCCCAAGGGACGACATATCTGACCTCCATTGCGACAAGGCTCCCGAGAGCACCCTTCCCGACGACATCTACGGCATGTTCACCGACTCGCTTCTGATGGAAATCCGCTGGAAATGGAAACGCCCACGGTATCTGAACAGCGGCAGCTTCATGGGTCCCGCCCGGGACATGAGGAACTTCTTCATTCGAGTGCAAGAGAAGCTTGATAGAGCAGAGGAAATGCACGCGAACCTTGGGGGCGACCAGGCTGTTTTTGGCGAAGTCTTTGGCGAGCAGGAGCAGTGGCGCCGAGAATTGCAGGCACTCCATTCCGAGGGAGACTGGACCGCCGAGAGGAAGAAGGGGCGAGAACAGGACAAGTGGGATTTCGGCCTGACCCTCGATTATACCCAAGAACTCTTCTATCCGACCAGTTATTCGGAACACGATGGTGGATTCCGGGTTCTCAGCGACAAAGAAGCCGAACTCCAACGCGCGGGGGGCACGAGCGACATGGAGGACGCGAAAAGTCCGCTTGCCCAATTGAAGAACATCCCTAAGGCAGACCTTAATATGGGTCGTCTATCGTTATTTGGTGACTCCTGGACTGGCGCCGTTCCAGCGATATTGCACCACAATGCATGGCGGTTCGGTCTCGCCCGGCGTCGTAAAACGTGGTGGGACAAGATGTGGTACTTCCCATACTTGCGGCGACTGTTGGAGTTTTCCTTGGATACCAAGCGAGAGATGAGACCTTTGGCGACTTTCCCGGCGAACAATGGGTCATTGGAAGTATGGCCTTACGGGGCGGAGAAGGAGGACTCGAGGAAAAGCTCGTTCGTGTTGGAGATGAAGAACGAGCCGCCAACCCTTCGACCAGCAGAATGGGCAGAGATCTGCACTTTCGACGACACCGCAAAGGAAGAGCTAGCGCCATGGTATGAGGAGGTATTCCAAGACGACGGAGGACCGCTAAAGGTCTCATCGGGGTAATAAGCATTATTGGGAACATACACTAACGGGGTATCATAATCATCATATTAGCGAGCCTATACCAATTTGGAGTTTCTATTCATCATCCATCCTGACGATCGCCACTTCATGTCCTTGATTCGTCATTGTGGCTTGCCAATTCATACTGACTGACATAGATAAGGGTCATCGTGCATATACTCCCCTACCCCGCGCTTGTGGACTTGGCAATCGACATTTACGACTACCTCGAATCGGGATTGAACAAGACTGACAGTCAGCAAATTGCTCCGAACCACAGGGGTCTACGGAGTGAAAACTGAATCGCAAGAAATGCCGTTGAGATTATGATCTGTCAAAGTCGACAAATAGCCTCATGCACGACGGCGAGCTAGCGGCACATCACGGCCGATCACGCAACGACACCCGGTCTGCCGCGTCTAGCCTTTGCGGTATATTAGACGCGGGTCACCACTCCGAACTCTATTTTCTTAGACGCCCGTGATTGCTTGGCTTTTGCAAACTTCATCTCATCTCATCTCATCTCTGCGCTTTTAACTCGCTGCAAATTTTGGCAGTGGCTGCATTTGGCTGTGAGCGTTCAATTCGGACGTACCTCGCTTGAGTTTTCCGCCACGATGAGGTTGAAAACTGGTGATCCAATGGTCGCGGAGGAGGTCTTGGGTGAAGAGGCGAGGACGATTGACCCGGAGGTTGAGCGAAGAGTTGTGAGGAAGATTGACATGTTTTTGATGCCGGCTATGGTCATCGGTAAGCTATTGTCTTGTCTGTTCGTGTACTAAACACTACTCACACCTTGGGCAGGATATGGCTTGGTGTACTACGACAAGGTAAACCTCTGCAAAGCTTATAAAAGCGAACATCTTCCTCTAATATTTGACAGGCAATCCTCGGCAGCGCCGCCCTCTTCGGCATGATTCCAGACCTCGAATTGGCCGTTGTTGACACATCCACCGACCCTCCCACGACAGACACCTCCCGCCTCAGCTGGGCCACCTCCATCTTCTACTTCGGTCAACTCGTCGGTTCATATCCAATGACATACGCCTTGCAACACTTCCCACGTCGCTTCATCCTCGGTCCTGTCGTACTCTTCTGGGCCGTCATTTGCGCCTCCACCGCCGGCGTTACATCCTGGCGTGGTCTTCTCGCTCAGCGATTCTTCCTGGGCTTCACGGAGAGTATCGTCCCCACTGCCTTCATGATCACTGTTAGCGGCTACTACACTCAATCTGAACAAGCCCTCCGGCAAAGCTGGTGGTTCTCCGGGACAGGATGGTTCACAATCATCGGCGGAGCCCTCAATTACGGGTTCGCTCAGATCGAAGGTGGTGCTCTGAAAAGTTGGCAGTACTTGTATGTACTAGCCGGAGGACTGACCTTTCTGTTCGGCTTGTGGTGCTTTGCGCTGCCTAACTCAGCTTTGACGGCCTGGTTTCTGACGGAAGAGGAGAGGGTGGTTGCTGTTGAGAGGTTGAGGGCTGGACAGACTGGCATTCAGAATCAGAAGATCAAGAAGGAGCAGATCAAGGAAGCTCTTCTGGATGTGAAGGTCTGGCTTGTGGCCCTATTGATGGCATCAGCGTGAGTGAGTCTGACATAGGTGCAAGTAACATTGCTGACAAGGCTGCAGATACACCGTCAATGGCGCAGTCTCCGGCTTCGGCCCTCTCATCGTCGCAACATTCGGCTACTCACCTCTCGACGCCATTATTTTCCAGTTTCCCCTCGGAGCCATCTGTGCAGTCGGCATCCCGCTCTCTGGTTGGCTCGCGTCTCGCTTTCGCAACATTCGCATCCCACTCCTGCTGCTCTGCTGTCTGCCTGTGATCGCCGGGTTCGTGATTATCTGGAAGTCAACCTGGGGACACCAACCTGTTGCCCCAGTCGTGGGATACTCTATGATTGGCTTCTTCGGGCCTGTCGTGAGCTTGACGGTTGCATTGGGAGCAGCGAATGTTGCAGGTGAGACCAAGAAGAGCTTCATGGCTTCTGCAGTCTTTGTTGCCTACTGCGTTGGCAACATCGTTGGTCCGCAGATGATCAGAAGCGAGACGAAGAACAAGCACTACCCTGAGCTCTGGACGGGGTTGATCGTGTGGTAAGTCTCTCGTGCGATCTAATATACAAAATTCTCGTTCTACGGTATAATTACTGACGAAGACGATGTGACAGCTACGTCATCTCGATGCTTTCGGCTTCGGCACTTTACGTCGTGCTCTATCGTGAGAACAAGGCGAGGGACAGGCTGCAGCTGAACGAAGAGGACAAGGCTCGGATGGCCTTCAAGGACTTGACAGACAAGGAAAACAAGTTCTTCCGCTACGCTTTGTAGAGTAGTCAATCGTACGCAGAGGGCTCATCAAGCTTGTTGCGAAGCACATTCAATTTCAGCGAAACGACTTGTACGCACATAATACCCTTCCATCTTCTGAGGAGGAAGACCCCATAGGAGCGGCTCGATTCGTGGTCATATCAGGGGCTCAGTCGGCTTGCGTACCCATCCTTGGGCAAAGCTGGGCCCATAGCGACTACGACTCTAGTCCACATACGAGGCACGTGAGGTATGATCGACATAACATTTCTTCAATCGTTCGGAAACAACCCGAAAGACACATTGGGATAATACAAGCGGCACCGGATGTGCCTGCCGATTGAAGAGCGGGGTTATGTGAAGATGAAGTCGCAGGAGTTACAATACGTCCTGAGATATCCTTTCTTCTCTTCTTGGAACTGTGAGTGACTGCCCATTTTTTTGGGGCATACTGTCGTTGCCCAATATACTGAGTAAAGAGAGATCGTACAGAACTTGCTAGGCCGTGCCGACAACACGGAGTGACTTATTGGACGAACAATGATATCATCTATTCGCCGTCTAGATTTAGCGGCATTTGGTCGGACCTAGTCTCAAATACGAACAGAACTCTTGTCGGCTCCTCATGAGATGAGGGGAAGATTGTGTGGTTCTTCATACTCGCGCCAATCGCCATGCCTCGCTTTCCTCAACTTCCCGATCGGGTAAGCGATGCAACACCAAAGCTCCGAAACCACCGTCTATAAGTTGTGATGATAAGAATGACCTGAGAAGATGGAGTTGCAAGCGCTGGTCCAGAGTCAGTCGTGTTTACTGACGTGATTTCCGAATCTTCTTACTGCAATGTCCGGGTATCAAGGGGCCATGTTCAGCCCATGGCGAATCGTGAGGGGAGTCATGCTTGGAGCTCTCTCCATGGCTGATGTAGTCATGAGCGCAGAACCGGACCTCGGACCTGGAGCCACTGCACCATTGCGACCTTTTCGCCTGGATCAAGTCTCATTGGGAGATGGTCTATTTCAGGAGAAGCGCGACCGCCTAAAGAGCTTTTTGAAGGAGTTCGATGAAAAGCGCTTCCTGATTTTGTTCAATGAGCAAGCTGGGCGACCCAACCCAGAAGATTTGAACGTGCCTGGAGGCTGGGAGAATGGCGGCTTATTGAGTGGACATTGGGCTGGTCATTACATGACTGGATTGGCGCAATCATATGCCGATCAAGGGGAGGAGATTTACAAGGAGAAGCTTGACTGGATGGTGAACGAGCTAGCTGCTTGTCAGAAAGCTATCACTGATCGAATGGGCGACTCCGAAGATGGCGATGATGATGATGACAATAAAGACGACGACGCCGGAGCTGGAGAAGTCGGCCGTGTAGACGGAAAGTTTGGCAATGCTCTACGACTTCTTGGAAAAGGAGCAGCTGAATACATCACTCTCCCACAAGAGACGATAAATCAGATCAGCGACTTCACCATGGCCACTTGGGTCAAACCCGAGAGCAACCAGACATGGAGTCGTGTATTCGACTTTGGCCATGACACGACGCGATACATGTTCCTCACAGCTCGGACCGGATCAGGCAACGGCGCACCTCGCTTCTCAATCACGACGGGTGGCTCGGCCAGCGAGGAGACCATCAACGGCGACAAAGCCTTGCCAACTGGAGAATGGGTCCACCTTGCCGTCACTTTGACTGATGGCACAGGCAAGCTGTATGTCAATGGAGAGCTCGCTGGGAGCAATGCCGAGATGACTCTCACCCCGCGGAGTCTTGACAACCCCGGCAACCGATGGATTGGACGCTCTCAATTCGGCGACGATTTGTTGAATGCTACACTAGATGAGTTCCACATATTCAACAGAGCTTTGGATGAAAATGAGATCTCATCTCTGCAAGATTCAGCTTCTGGGTCAACGAATGGCGGCAACATCGCTTGGTACCGCTTCGATGAGGAAGAGGGCACGCTTGTCGAGGACTCCTCGCCAAATGGCCGCGATGCTGGTATCGTCGGTGGCGGTGGTGATGATCAGGGATCGTGGATTCCTACGCACCCCGGGTATCTAGGTGCCCTCCCTGAAGATACAGTCCTTCGTCTCGGACCACCACGATGGGCAGTATACGGCGGCGATCTGAACACAAATACCTGGGCACCATGGTACACCCAGCACAAGATCATGCGTGGCCTCCTCGATGCTTACTATCACACCAACAACGAGCAAGCTCTGGAAGTGGTCACGAAGATGGCCAACTGGGCACACCTCGCATTGACCATTGGGGACAAGAAACACCCTGATTACGGTGGCAACTTGACCAGGAAGGATCTCAACTCGATGTGGGATTTATACATCGCGGGGGAGAACGGTGGCGTGAACGAGGTCTTCCCGGAGATTTACGCTTTGACAGGAGATGAGAAGCATCTCGAGACTGCGAAACTTCATGACAATCGTGCTTCTCTATTTGGAGCCTCGGTAGCAGACGAAGATATCCTGGTGGTCAAGCCAGAAGATAACCCGGGGCCACGTCGACCTGATCGACTCCATGCGAACTCTCACGTCCCTCAATTTGTCGGCTACATGAGGGTCTATGAACAAAGCCAGGACGACGAATACCTTGCAGCAGCAAAGAACTTCTACGGATGGGTCGTCCCTCATCGCCACTTCGCTTCCGGCGGTGTGGGCGGGAACTACCCAGGTTCAGATGATAATACCGAACTCTTCCAGAACAGAGGCAACATAGCAAATGCAATCGCTGATGCTGGAGCTGAGACGTGTACGACTTACAATTTGCTCAAGTTGGGTCGTAACTTATTCTTGCATGACCACAATGCGACTTATATGGACGAATATGAGCGCGGATTGTTCAACATGATTGCTGGATCTCGCGCTGATACCAACGATAACTCTGATCCGCAGGTCACGTACTTTCAGCCCTTGACGCCGGGCTCTAGACGTGATTATGGCAATACGGGAACGTGCTGTGGCGGGACAGGATTGGAGAGTCATACCAAGTACCAAGAGACGGTGTACTTTCGGACTGCTGACGACTCTGAGCTTTGGGTGAACCTCTATGTCCCATCAACTCTGAACTGGAGCGAGAAGGGATTTGCCGTCAAACAAGACACAAAATTTCCTCGCGAGGGTAAAGTGAAGATGACGGTCGGTGGAAATGGCAAGCTGAAGCTCAAGCTCCGTGTGCCGTCCTGGATCCGGAAGGGCTTCAGGGTCTACATCAACGGCGAAGCATTAAAGGATGCAAAGCCGAAATCTGGCACTTATTTGACCATCGACAGAACATGGCAGAAAGATGACGTGGTCGAGATCAAAATGCCATTGAGTGTTCGAGTTGAGAGAGCCCTGGACCGACCGGATACGCAAGCTCTCATGTACGGTCCGATCCTCCTCCAGACACTGGGCACTCCCAGCGGCGGAAGTGGTAGCTACCACGAGTTGTCTTTATACCAGTACCTCAAGAGAGATGGAGACTATGCTCGCACAGCTGTTGTGCAGACAAGCACCACAGACAACGGCGATCCGATCTTTACCACTTCAGACCAAAATCTGACAGCTCGACCATACTACATCAGTGATCGACAAGCAGTATCATCTTACTTCCGTCGTGTCGAGGCAGACGTAGTGTTCGGCAAACTCAAGACAGGCGTGCCAAACAGGAAGCGCAATGACGGTCTACCAATTTACGATATGCCCGTCAAAGGCATTGAGTCGCCCGGCTCAGATGGTCCTACATTCCTCGATTTGGTCTGGGATGAGGCGCCATTTGTCACGCATGATGCCTTTGTTCATACCGTCAAATATGTAGCCGATGCGTTTGTTTCTGCGGGAGTGTACTCGAGTGAAGAGAGAGACACGATCGTGAAGGCTGCTCAAGATGCGGAGGACGAGCTTGATCCTGGTTGTAAGCCGCGACCCAAGGAGCTGTGATGATGTAGAAGACTTGGCAATCATCGAGTGAGAGCAATTGAGTGCCTTTCCTGCGCAGCATTCAAGAGCTAATTGACATATGATAAGGAATGAACTAAGCAGTCCTTAAATGTCAGACGGACGCGATCTGCACGGTGCGGCGTGACTTTAATCTGATTGGGCACTTGCGGATCCTGATCGACAACGCAAAGCCACCTTCGCTTGCATCCTTCTGAATGACGTTCTCTTTTATTCTCCAAGTAATTTCCAATCATCTTCATTCGGAGTTGAGCGATACCTGTCTTTGCAACAACACCAAGCTACACTGTCGACATGTCCACATGCGCGGAAGCTCGACAGGACTGCCTCAAATACGAGGACTACCTCATCAGTGATAAGCCATTTGACGCTGATCCAGACATTGTGAGTCTACACATTTTCGCATCCAGAGTAGAATTAGCAAGCTTAAACTCACGCTCACGTTTGTACAGGCAGGAATAGGTGTAAGTGCCTGAAGTTGGTCAGTGGCACTAGTTCAACATGAGCTGACTGTCTGAAAGGTCATTATCGCCATTCTCATCTCAGCTTGGGTCTCTCTCGCTGTCGTGCTGGTCGCATACTTCCAAGACGACACATGGAAGTCCGAGAGGCTCGATAGAGAGCTTATTGGCATCCCGTCGCGACTCGAGCGAGTGTTCTCGTCTAATACAAAACATCAAGACACAGGTCAAGCTGGATCCAAGAAGCCAAGACCACGAGTCCTAAAGGCCCTGGTTGCCTGTGTCCACGCCTTCAGCGACCAGCAATTAGCTGTCGGTCTCGCACTCCTGTTGACCAGTTACATACAACACTGCACCATCACGCAGTACCACTTCTTCGTCGTATACGCTGCGTCTTGGATTTCCACCACTGTCCATCAATGTGCAGCTCAAGTTCTCAGGCAGCAGGAGAAGCAAGTCGCCCCGAACACCTTGCGCGTTGGTCTGATCCTCGCTCTGTGGCCGTTGCTTGCTGCTTCACTAGTCGTTGTCTGGAACGAAAGGTTTCTAGGTGTTTTGGGCTTATCGACTCAGTGCATCTGGGATGATTCGTCTAGGCTTACGGTGCGTGCCTGGCTCTTTATGTTTGTCGAGCAGGCAATCCTCGCCTGGGGCACTATCGACACGCTAGGAAGTTACTCGATGAAGGTGGCACGGGTGTCCAACAGTCTCAACGCCAGGGTCACTCGCATTTTCAGTGCGCCTGGGAAGGTGCTCTTCCGAATCCGCCAGTTCCGCGGCCAGCCAGCTCAAAGAATGACGATCCTAACACCATCCTGGAAGGACCCGAAGACACAGCCAAACAAGCCCTCTAGACTACAAAGACCAGCGGTATTGTTCGAAGCGTTTCTATGGGTAGTCTTTGTCCTTGCAACCTTATTGCTGCTGCTTCTGGAGTCAAATCTCGTCAATCTGCTAAGAATCATCGGCATTATGATGATGCAGACGGTGACAATAGCCTCGGTAAAGCGGCTTGCAGCATCGACTGGAGAAATGGAAGGTAGCGAGAACGAAATGGGCTTCGGACAGATTATGCCCCTACTACTCCTCGTCTTGCCGATATTGTCCATTGTCCAGAGCCTCGAAGGTCAGTACCGAGCTCATTCTCGCGTCTTGCCCTAAGCTGACTAGTTACACCAGACTCCAAGGACCTGGACGACTCGAAGCCTCTTTCGGACTCAGGATCGGTGCACCAGAGCCCTCAAAACTCTGAACCACAGCTTTCAAGATCCACCACGCTTCCTGAACCACTTTCTACAGCTTCCTCAGCAAATGCGTCCCAAATTACCATCGGCTCGACAAGTGTACAGCGGATAACAGCCGGAGACGATGAAATGAGAATGCTAGTCGCCCGTGTCAGAACAGGCACAGACCTCGAGCGGCGTCTCGCCTTGTCCGATCCGAGATCTCACACAAGGCCAGAAAACAGTTTTGAGGTTGAACAAGGCCATGAGCCTCGGGAGTCTCCTCTCCGAGATGTGGTCAAGCTACAGACTTTGCTCTGTAACAGGCCCTGGTTCCTGGCCCTTGTGGTAGTGGTAGTGTTGGCGTACTTCTTGTACGTTGGGTTGGCTGTCCAGTATGATTTACCTGTTGCTTGATCCTTTAGAGAAAGAAGCCCTGTATTTTACCCTTTGGTATAGTGTTGAAGCCTGTTCCTGCAGCATTCCACAACTCCAGACACGATGTCACATACCGAGGTACACTTCCTGATAGACCAGCAAAGGTTGGATGCAATTCACATATGTAAAACAAAAGAATTCCTCTATATAGTTGTTGATGCCAGTAATGCTCTATTGTGACCCGATTCTATACCGGATCCGCATTCTTAATTCGAGTTGAGCCCCATACCAGAAATCACCGATAGTTGTCTTCGCTACTGGGCGCAACGTAGTCACACCATCGTCATATTGCAAACAACGAACGTACTCCAGATGTACTATGGTGAGTATGAAGACTGCTTCGTATATGAGCCCGACGTCTGTGTCATGTTCTCAGGCTGAGTGAGACCATGGGAAGAGTTCATTTCCATGTCGCCACCCTCTTTCGTCGCGTCGTCGGTATTCTTGCTCATATACTTGAAGAAGATGGCCGGGTGAATGATAGTCAACACACCACAGGCAATCAAAAGCAGAGCGCCGTCGAAGATGAGGAAAGTAGCTTCGTTTTTCATCAGGTCGCTTCCCCAGCCCGACTGCATTTCAACAATACTACAAGTAACTCAGGTCAGTCGTGTTCAGCTCTGATGGAAAGCCTCGAGGAACTCACCGATAGCAGCATCGGACCAGGATGGCAATATATGCAACGGAAAGACCGGCGACGAAGATGCGAATCTGCTTCTTCCAGTGCAGAACCACAGCCAGACTGCCTTGGTAGCAAAGCGGCACATTTCCGCGACCCTCCTGCCACTCGGACGAAAGCTGCATAGGACCCTCCTTCGTGGCCTTCTTCCTTCGCCAGACATACGACAAGATGAGGAACCCGCAGCCAACCATGTTGATGACTTGGAAGATGACACCTCCGAGCATCATGTCATTCCCCATCTTCTGCATATCGACCGAGTCTCCCGAGGCGGCAAGGCCACCTCCAGCACCCTGGACCATGATTGAGACGAGATCCGAACCAACAAAGACGATGGGGTACCATTTCGGGCGGATGAGGGAGTATTCGGGGCCGTGCCAGACGACAAGGTGCTTGAACGTGACGGAGATGGCAGCGGCCACAAGTGTAGGGCCAAGAACTAATGTCGTCTGTTGCCCGATGAAGGCATTGCCATTCCAAGGATTGTCGACCATCATACAGCGAAATATGTATCCGAGAAGTTCAAATACTGTTCCGGCGAACAGCCACGAGCCGAAGGACCACATCTTGGATCTCCAGGTGTGGTAAATCTGGGCGACACACATGAGGCCAAATAGTGCGGCGTAGGTTGCAACTGCCTCTATGGTGAAGTAGTCTCCGAAGAGCGTAAGCTCAACGGGGCACTCGGGCGTGACGCGGTCGCAATCGGCATTCATGATGGCGTCGGTGGTCGATGGGAGGACAAAGACGTTACGACTCGATCGGGACTTTGTTGGATGTTGTAGAATGGAACTAGAATGCAACCTACAGAGCTATCGGACAATTCTTATATATAAGCTTAAATTAAAATAGCATATCCATGCACCAGTTCCAACTCAAACTGTCATCAAACCGTCGTATACATGCAGCGCTACTTCGCGGCGACGCGGTGCTCGTTCTCGCATCTACTCGTTATCGCATCCTCGTTCCCGCTAAACGAGCTCGTTCATATAAACGAGATGGCCCCATTTGAGCCGCAGATCCCTGCTTCCAAGAGCTAAAGAGTCTCCAGAGCCGCGTACTAGCTTCAACTAGCCCAACCCAAGCCTTGAGGATGGGGCTCTACTGGGTTTGTGGATCGATCCCTGTGAATCTATAACACCTCCAATCGGCCGTCAGATCCAATTCGCCAAGTTTCATTCCTCGTTCCTCGTTCTTCTTCGTCTTCCGAACGGGTAAAGCAGCATACAGACGTACCAGCTCAGCCCCTTCTGCATACGCAATTCCCATTCACCTTGGCTTTCTCATTGAGAGAATACGACATTACATCAGGGGCGTTTTCCAACCCTTCTAGAAGATCGGCTCGTTCGGATCGCTTACTCCCCTGCCTTCCTCGCTGCACGCGCGCCGGATCTTACTGCCATTCGTTCAAAGCGATTAGTCTGTCGATTGGTACGAAGCAGCGTGCATGGCACAAAACTTCTGTTCCTTCTCTGGGGCTTTTTTCGGGACTGCCTGAATAATGGATGGCCGCCGTGGAAATTATCGGCGAAAGGCACACCATAAAACCAGATCGGGATGCTTGGACTGCCGGCGACGGCGTGTAAAAGTGAGCGCCACCACCATTTTTTGTCTAATCTCCTGCTCCTGCTCGCCCCTTCTTATTCTTCTTCTGATATGCCTCGTTGTCGGAGATCTTCCCCGTTGCCCCTTGATTCACGTCGTTTGCCTTTGACAAATGCCTCCTTGGGCCTCTCTCCATCAATTACCGTACTGATCGCAAATTCCATGTAGTGTACAGAAGAAAGGCCTTCATGTCGCAGCTGCGTCCGCCGTGATCTAGCTTGTCGATATCCTCCACCTTTCACTCCTAAAGCACAACGGCAGGCTGCATTACAACATGACACTCGCTCAGCCTCCCTCCCGGCGCCAGGCCTCGCCTCATCTACAACTTCAAACTCACAGCCCAACTCACCACGGCCTCCAGTCGTCACCCCTACGACCTTCGGACTCGAAGAATTAGCTCTTCTTCACCACTGGACCACCAGCACCTGCAAAGATGTCTCTAATCAGCCACAGTCAACTGAACTGTGGCAAGTCGAAATACCCAAAATGGCCTTCGAGCACCCTTTTCTGCTCTATGCGATCCTCAGTGTTGCGGTGATTCATCAACATAGTCTCGAGCCGCAAAAAGGCAACCCTCAAGCCATTGCGCTCGCCGCCACGAAATATCATCACCAAAGCCTGCGAGGGTTTCAGAGTGAAGTCAGTCGTATGGACTTGTCAAACCATGAAGCACTGTTTGTCTGGTCCACGTTGAACTCTGTGTATGTCTTTGCGTTACCCCGGGAATCTCATCTCGAGGCGCGTCACAGCAGCGACCCGGAGGCATACGATACATGGAGAGATCGCGTCCTAGGTGCCGAATGGATACCACTGAACCGTGGTGTAACGTCCCTGATGGGCCATCGCGGAGTAAAAATGCAGGAGACTCGACTCAAGTCCATGTTTCCCAAAGCGATCCCCGATTGGGATACAATAGAGGTCAACGATGGGAACAGATGCCCTGGACTCGAGCGTGTACAAGAAACATGGGCCGGTAACACCCAAGCCGACACCTACACGCACACCCAAGAGATCCTGGACCGTGCATTCGTCGCTCTAAGTACCCAGAGAGGTTTCAATGAGGAGGTGTCTAGGGCCGAAATGGCAGCCTTCGCGGCCTACCTCTTCTTCCCCGTGCACATGTTCTCTGAGGATTACTTGCGCCTCCTCCGGCAGAGACAACCGCCGGCGCTGATTCTGTTCAGCTTCTATGGGGCCTTTCTGCACAAGGCGCGACGGTTCTGGGCCTTCAGAGGATGGGGGTCGGATATCGTCACGGTGATCAGCGAGCTTCTTGGTTCATATTGGAAGCCTTGGATTACATGGCCGTTGGAAGTAGTCGCTGAGAGCGATGAGGAAACCATTAGATGAAGAATTCCGATTCGGAAAGTCAAGTACCTTCGGCATACATAATGTATCCAATACTTCAAGACCCCCGGTGAGTGGGACAACGGCAACAGACGCAGAACTACCGCGCCATGCTTGAAACAGCATGACCATTACAGAAGACTATTATGCAGCAATTGGCATGTGGCCTCAGCAAAAAGGTCGTCCAGGTCTGAGCGACAGCGCGTGTGAATGTGATAGTCCTCGCAGAGCTCATAGGGACGTAGTGGGCATTCATCGCAACCACGACGTGTCCACAATGTGTCAGTTACTAACGATCGAGTCAATTCATACAAAGCATTGGGATATTCGGGTTTAGACACGATGGCATTATCCAACGCCCAAACGTACGTCAAGTCCAGAAATAACCATTTCATGCTCACGATTCATGTGTCTAGTAATAGCAGTCACGAGTGTTAGCCGAAGATCCAACGTTCCATCGCATTCTGGTAGTCGATTTGTGAAATTCCCGTGATAGCTACATGCACCACAAAGATCAGAAAGTTACATCCAAACACAATAATCGCCATCGTCCCCCCCGCCCCTGCCGCCGTGAACCGTGAACCGTCAGCTGATTGCCTCAACCCAGTTTGAGTCATCGTCTTCTTTCCCTTCTCATTCTTGTGTTGGCGAAGGAGGCGATGGTGCCGGTGAGCATTGTGCCGAAGGTTGAAGAGAGGAGTACCCTGAGTCATACCCATTCTTGTTGTGACTGGGAAGAGCACCCTGTTGAGGAGGAGGCGCTCCAATTGACTGCTGCTGCTGTGACTGCTGCCGCAGCTGATACACGTCGTAAGGGGAGTATCCTGAGTCATAGCCAGTCTTGTTGTGACTGGGAGGAACAAAGCTGGCACCATGATGAGGGGAAGGCGCTCCAATTGACTGCTGCTGCTGCTGATACGCGTAGGCCAAGATGGGCGGAGGGCTGTAGCTAGATTTATACAGTCCCTCCGCTGGCACAGGTGGATAGAGAGTTGGCATGCCTGTCTGCTGGTCCATGCTAACCTGCGCCATATAAGGCTGCGGATAGTAATACATTGGTCCGAGAGGGAACTGCGCAGCATAATCAAGGCCAGGCTTCGCGGCCGGAACTTCTGTCACGGGCTTCCTCCCTGGCATCAGGTTCTTTGCGATCCTGGCCAAGTTGCTGAACCGAGACTTTGAAGTCTTTTTGCTTTCCGGCATAGAAACCTTTGATGTCGTGTCTTCCATGTCTGGGGGTGTTGCCACATCTTGATCTGTCAGATCGCTGAGCTGGAGGACAGCAGGCCCGTCGTCATTCAACAGAGTCTGGCCGCTTGGTTCTGTGGTCCTCCTTCCTCTTTCCCCGGAATTGTCGTCGTTGCCCTTCGAATTGCTCGTCTCTGTTCTGCTTTCGATGAGTTCAGGCAATGGAACCAGGTCCACTACCTCGGCAACGGGCTTCCTCGTTATGGGCTTCCTCGCTTCCATCTCTGATGACAAATGAGGGTCGTCTTGGCTCGGTACAGTCACCAGGGCAGCATTGAGTTCCTCTTGTATGTCACCAAGTGTCTCGCTCATTGGCACGACGAAGGCCTCTCCGAACGCATCGATTGATGCAACGTGGCCAAGGAGCCTGCCAGTCGTGTCGACGACCCATGAGCCCGAGTCTCCTGGCTTAAGTGCTGTTATGTCTTGTTAGTGACTTCGGCCTGACCAACTCAGAGTTCGACGACTAACAATTATCTGCATCAAGCTTGAGGTCGAAGGTAGACATCATTTCTGTGCCTGGGGTCGAAAATAAGAACGACTTATTTGTTTCCAGAATTCCCTTTCGCTGCCCACGGCAAGTAGCGACTGTCACAGGAGTGCAATGTGAGAAAGACAGGCTGGCACTGGAGAAATATATCGGTTGAGAACGTTTCGGTGAATCCTGATTGTATATGAGGTTCGGCAATCGAATTTTCTGGTCGATGGAGATAAGACTCCAGTCGCGATTCACCGGCATCTTGATGCTGCTGGCAACGATGCTGCCCAAGACACCCGTATTTTGCGCGCTGAAAGGATGCGGATCTGTCTCCAGCTCATCATCACTGAGCTCGTCAAAAAGTATTTCTTCGTGTTCAGCAAAGTCATCTTCATCGTCCGAGCTATCAGAGGCATCATCTTCGAGTGACTCCAGGTCTTCTGCGGCATCTGGCCTCATCAAGGAGGTCAAAGAATGTGCTGCTGTAAAGCCGTACAGAGTGGGAGTGCTCTCAAAAGTCTGCAAGACCTGGATAGTACCGCCCACAGTTGCAAAGGCAGACGTCTCGCCATTTGACAGCATTACAGGCTGACCACACATGGTTGCCTTGACTCCGAAGCCATATACTTGTATCTCTTCGGCGGAAGCCAATCCTCTCGGTGCTCTGTTGATGATATGGAGCTTAAAGTCGTCTCCCAAGTATTCCTGAACGATAGTCTGAGCGAAGAACTTCTTCACCTTCTTGGCGTACTTGGCCTCGCATTGCACGACGATGTATAACTGGGCACTTGGCTCGCTTTTGCCCAGATACTTGAGCTTCATCGATAGGTCCTTCTGGTCGACATTCTTCTTATATACTGCTTTGAGAAGATCCTGTGAGTGAAGCACCTTCAGATCGTAGAATCGATGCTGAAGATATTCGGGTATTGGCCGGTCGAACACGCGCAGCTTTGAAGAGGAGAAACCTGCTTCTTGAGATTTCTCAGGCTCTAGACCCTCCGGACTGGACGCGATAGAGGCATAGCCGGAGTCCTGATGACTCTGCTGAAGTTCGCATGTTTTCTTATTGTTGTCCGTCAATGGACTCGGGACTGGTCTCTGGTCCTTGGCAGTTGGTGTAAGTGGCCGCTTCTCAAGCTCGGCCAGCCGTTCCGCCAGTTCATCGGCCGGAGGTGGAATAGGACTCGACTCGACTCTGATTGAAGCAGAAGGTGGAGTGGGCTGACGAGGGGTTTTTTTGAGGTCGAGATCGGCGAAGTGCATTTGCACAGCTGTGACAGTGGGCGAACACCGCTCGACTTCGACGGCTGCGGTCATGTTGTTGGGTTCTTAGAGAGAAGCGACTCGTCCTCAGGTTTCGCGATGTCATCGTCAAGAGACTCAGTTGAGAGACCTGACGTGGAAACACATTGACCATCGATCTCATTTTGGTGGCTATCATGCCGCATTGCCGGCACATGCAACAGAAGCTGAATTGCTAAAGTCGATTGCTTCGCCTCGACAGGGTGGTGGCTTGCATGCGGCTGGGCTGATAGCTGCCTTGCGCGGCCCGTCGATTGGCGAGTCCAAGTCAGCCTCACACACTAATTGTCCGGGGTTGGTCGACATCATTGGAGGCCGCCTGTGCAACAGTCGATAGCAGCGTATGGCGTCAGGTCTAGGCCCCCATGTCTCAACTAGCTGCATCAGACCGCAATCGCGGTCTTCAAGTGCAACGGGCTATGCAGAGGAGGATCAGGCGTGCATGCAAGTAAGAGCCTAGGTCTTGAGGTGATGATGATGCTGATGGAGGAAGAAAAAGGTGGCGCTGCTTTCCGTGTTTGGGTTTATGCCGGCAGTGTCATGCACCGCAACTTCGTGCCTGCCTCAGCAACAGAACCTCATCTAAATTTCCAAAATTCAGTGTGAAGTTGAAAATTTCCACGTCTGTCCAATTTCAGAGAAGTTTGAACCGCTTTGACCTCTGAGAACCACTACTTGTTCAAGCTATGGTACAAGTCCGATTGGAAGACTTCGACAGCACTGTCGCACCACGACTCGGCCATGCTCTGTGGAACTGGAAGCTATGCAGCGATTGTGAGGTGGGAAAACAGTGCGCAACACAAAGCTGTCCCGGACAACGCATTCCCAAGTTACAACGATACATTCAGTTCTATAAAGCTGCTACGGCAGGTTATGTCGAAGAAGCACCCGGTACAACAAGAGCATTACGAACCCATGATGACCTCTTCACCGCAATTACGACCTTGAGAACGCAGCCAGACATAACAAGGACCGTATTTTACACGAAAGCCTTTCCTCGACCAGATAGATCTCCGACCTTGGACCAGGCTGATCTACTCGAGGCAACAACCCTCGTAGTGAGGATATTTCTCATGATTGAATCGTCGCCAGTACATTATTCATCGACCAGACTGGAGTCCGGTGGCCTGAGAGTCCCATGGATAGACGACGTCCCGTTCAGTCAATACTTTGAGCAGCTCTTCCCAAAGACTACGCATCGCGTTTTCAGTTTCGCCGATAGCGAAACATTCGCTGATGTCAAAGTTGAGCTACGCGCCACAAAATTGCGAAAGCATCTTGGCGTGACCTTCCGAGCAACGCATGACATCAGGAACCACCTGGCATACGACTATAGAGACAACACGATCGACATTTACCACCATGCGGCCTTTCTCAAGGAGCAGCTTCGAGCTACCAAAGGATTGGACCAGCCGCTCAACGGGCCAGTTTCTGCTGCAGATACTATCCCGTTGTAAGTAGCCACGATCTATCGTACTCACTCTATGTACTGACACGGTTAGGGGATCACTTCCGCGACAATTGGTGCTGGAGACCCTAGATTCAGTGCAAGCCATTCTTTTCCCTCTCTCCGAACCTAAGTCGAAAGCACTGCTCAAAGAGACCACATCATCGTGTGCCTTAGATCCAGAAATCTCCAACTTCGAATATAGTGCTGTTCGCAACACTGGAGAAGAGAAGATCAACTACGTGTACCTCGCCGATCGACTGGCGGGTCTTCATCACGAGCTACAGAACCCAAGGCCGAGGGGCTGGCTTGAAAGGGTGGTTGAGAGAAAGAGCGGTGCAAGGTATATGATGATGGCGACCTTGATAGGAGTGCTATTTGCGGTTCTACTAGGCATCTTGTCTTTGGGTGTCAGCTCGTACCAGACTTGGATCGCGTACCAAGCCTGGAAACATCCCGTTGCAACACCTTCTGACTGATTTTAAAAAGCCGGTCGCACATGCTGAGGACGCGACCATGGAGCTCTTTTCTTGCAAAAACTATGAACAATTTCAAAGCATTGCACTTGTTTATAACCAGAGATCGATCGACATTGGAAAAGTCGTGCAGCCAAATAGCGTGCCGTGTCGGCTTGTCAGCGTCTTAGTGCAGCGAGGTCCACATGACGCCCTACCACTGCACCGTCGATCTCGGAGCGTCAGCAACTTCACCCATCCATCATTCTCGAACAACACATTCACGCATTGCCTTTGCGCATCGAATTGCCGCCGTGTCAGTCGGCTTCTGGTAAGAGAATGGTGCGCATCGGTAAAAAGCCGAAAGCATGTCTCAACTGCAGAAAGCGCCGCATTGTCTGCAGCTTTGAGCGCCCTCGCTGCCTCCGGTGCTCCAAGGAAGGAGTCCAGTGCCATGGGTATGAACGACGACTTCTCTTCATCAATCACACCCTGCCAACTCCATCCGCTTCCACAAAAGAGGGCATTCTAGTGTCGAAGGTTCCAGAGTCCTTGCAGCAAGGAGATGATTTTCAGGATGTTGCCGACACATTCTACGACTTATCGCGGATGCTTGCGTCTTCATCTTATTCCACCATTATATTCCGCACCAGGGCTTTCCAGATTCTCCGGCGCATCTATCTTCCCACAGGCCGACCGGATGAGTCCATCGCGGTTGGTTCTTGCTCCTGGGTCGAAACAGTGTGCGAGTGTCCGCGCCCGAATTCGACACTGGATCAATCAATACTTGCTCTATGCGCCGCTCAACTGTACATCACTCGGAGTGGCTCCATTTCGCTCGATCGCGCCCTGGAGTACTACAGCAACGGCCTCGCGAGGCTCTCAGCAGATCTCCAACACATCGACTCAACCACTTTAGCCAGTCTTCTCGCCTCGGTCGTGGTCCTGTCGACTTGCGAGCTGTTTGTCTGTCCTCTCAACGCTGGCTGGCACGCACACGTCCAAGGCATTGCAGAGCTGCTCCGGTATAGAGGGCTTCTATTGGCCGATCTTGGGCAATACCCGCCGGCTTGGGATCGACTGTGCTCCCGAGCGAGGATCATGTGTGTGCTGACAGGTCTGATGAACCAAAGCTCCAGTATGGTCAGCAGAGAGCAGTGGCGCACCATACTACCCACCACACCTTCCGATGATCCTCTCGACGGATTACTGGACATCATTTGCGAGCTGCCTGCATTTTTCGAAGAGTCTGCTTTGTCCAGAAATCCCACTACGGATATCTTTCGCATCTTGTTACGAGTCTATGACTGGGAGAAGGTCTTTCGGAGGAAGGTTGGGAGTTCGCTGTACACCTACGTGCCATCCCTTCTGTGGAGCCCTGCGGACACCGGACACGACGAGAGACTCTACCCTTTGGTTCTTGACTTTCCGTCATTGCAGGTAGCGTGCTGTCTAATCATCTGCTGGGCAACCATGCTGCAAAGCCTCACGGTGATCACTCGCCTTCGGACGGAAGGTGGTACAAGCTCGGAAAGTTCTTTGTTTGCAGAAAATGTGTGGGCGTGTCTTGACCAGAAGACGTTCAGGAGCATGAGCGCAGAGGGCGCCTTATCTGTTGAGGCGAAAAGACGAGCTGGGCTGCTGTGTCAATGCATCGAGTACACGCACGGGGACGACATGGGCTCGCTGGGGCCTCAGTGCATGACTTTTGCTCGAGGAGTCCTCCGACAATACTACGAGCAAGAAGGTATGACACGACAGCTATCCTGGTGCGAAAATATCCCCAACATGACGAACCGACAAGGCGAAAGGATGAGAGTTCAATTGCACACCTTTCGGGCCTGAGCGCAGATATAGTGCAGCAGCATGTCGACTTGACTTCTGCCGTTTGGTCGACACTATAGCGACGGGCTTCGGACCTTGACCGGGCACGATTGGATTCAGACGTGAGGGCAGGAGGCAGCGATGAATAAAGTTTCCTACTTGATTCAGAGATCAGGTTTCAGTCCTCAAGACAGAAGTCCACTTCCTTGAACGAATTATCCTGTCTTGCTTTGTCGAAGTTGGACTCTATTTCTCCATCACTGTGGATTCGCATCATTCAACCGTATACCCCGCAAATGGATAAATCCATAGCGCCTTGCTTACAAAACAGTCTCGGAAAACTATAAGAGGTTCTTTAATCCATGATAATCGCATTGG
This sequence comes from Sarocladiaceae sp. CBMAI 1973, assembly GCA_021347865.1. Classification (NCBI taxonomy): domain Eukaryota; kingdom Fungi; phylum Ascomycota; class Sordariomycetes; order Hypocreales; family Sarocladiaceae; species Sarocladiaceae sp. CBMAI 1973. Next base: position 29,153 of record WNLN01000347.1, read on the forward strand.
CCCTCGAGTCATCTAAAATCACATCTTCTAAACGTCCTAATAATGGTCATGTCTCCTATCAAGGTCGGCGTCGTCGGATACGGCAACTCCGCGAAGCGCTTCCATCTGCCATTCATCCGCGCCATCCCCGACTATGAGGTTGTAGCCATCCTACAGCGCGCTGAAGCGCCGGCAAACCCATCGTCTGCTGCCACAGGTTCACATTGTACAGTCGACTGGCCCAAGGTTAAGCATTATAGGACCGCGGAGCACTTTTTCGGAGATAAAGACATTCAGTTTGTGGTTGTTGCTACGAAAGATGATACACATGCCTCATTCGCCGAGCAGGCACTACTCGCTGGAAAACATGGTATGGAAGACACTGATCATGACAGAGTACCGTGCGCTAATCGAAAAGGCAGTTCTGGTCGATAAGCCATTTGCGAGGTCATCCGACGAGGCCGACAAGGTCATCAAGATTGCTGAACAAAAGGGTCTTATTTTGACTTGCTTTCAAAACCGGCGCTGGGTAACTGAACCCATGTCTCTTCGTGTGCTCGAACCGTCTCAGCTAATTCATCGTAGGATGCAGACTTTCAGACACTAGTGAAGCTCAAGGCAGCTGGCGCCTTTGGTGACATCAAGGAAGCTGAGATCCACTACGACTTCGAGAACGCCCCTTGGCTCTCATACATGACAGCAAAGAAATACACGCCTGGGTCAGGCATGGCATTTGGCCTCGGTACACACAGCATCGACCAGGCTCTTGCGCTTTTCGGCCCGCCAGCTTCTGTGACTGGCTTCTTCCGCGCTCAGAGGCCGATAGACAGCGAGGTCGAGGACTCTTTTACCATTATTCTACAGTACGAGGGCGCACAGAAGGACTTGCTAGTGACTGTCAAGACGGCCGTCACAAGTCCGCTTTCCCAGCAACTCAAGCTCCTGGTGCGTGGTACGAAGGGCTCATTCATCAAGTTCCAGCAGCGCAGCACCTGTACACAGGAAGAGCAAATTGAGAAGGGCATGGGTCCGTTAGACGAAGGATTCGGCGTCGAGGACGAGGAGTTGCAGGGCATTCTAACTACGTACGAAGAGTTCGATGGATCGGTGCAGAAGCTGGATCCCAAGACGAACAAGTACACGGGACGCTACCCAACCTTGCCTGGGCGATGGCTAGGGTTATACGAGAACGTGGCGAATGCTATCAATGGGAAGGGTGATCTAGAGGTCAAGGCGACGCAGTCGAGGGACGGGCTTCGGGTGATTGAGCTTGCCAGAGAGTCACACGAAAGGGGTGTGACGGTACAGTGGAAGTAAGATGTAAGCTTCAAGGTTTACATCGTAATCACCCTTTCATTCGCTGTGTCGCTCTTACCAATTGACCCATTCAATTGGCCAGCGCAAAATCAACAGCCTATGATCTATGTAGAAAGCTTTAGCCCACATTTCCACGTCTACCGAGCACTTTCCCTTTACTGTTCTCGACTGTGACAATAAGAGGGATATACCCTGTTACCTCAGGCTGAAGACTTTGCATCGTGCTCGAGCACCTCATCGATGGAAGTACTCTCAGAAAGACCAAGAATCCTGCGAGCCTCTTCAAGGGGAATGTTGTGCGGCATTGTCTTTTCCTTCTTGACCGGGTCACCACCTGCAGCGAAAATGACGTCCTACCAGCCCAAGACACATTAGCTTATTGAGATCTTTAAAAGTCCCTATTATTCAGTGGTGGTGCTACTCACAAGTTCCTCGAGACTTCTCTTTCGGGTTTCTACTAGGAAGAAGTAGATGATAGGAATGAAGGAGGCATTCAAAATAGCGAAGATAATGTACTAGGTAAGCGTTAGGATCATCATAGGTCAGAACACAGAGGGAATAGAGGATGAACTTACCGTTTTCCAGCCAATGTTCTCAAAGGCGGGAGGGATGATCATGACCACTACAAAGCAGAAGAGCCAGTTGGCAGCACTCGCCAGAGCATTGGCCTGCGCACGGCACCGCAGGGGTGCAATCTCAGCGCTGTACAGGAATGGCCCTCCAACCCAGGCAAGACCAAAGAAGGTATTGAATAGAAACAGGAACCCAGCAGCAGCTAGTTTGCAGGCGCGCAGATCCGTGCTCTGCAGGCCAGCGATGATGGCAAAGCAGGACGACATGCCGATCGTGGTCCATAGAAAGGCTCGACGACGTCCAAGACCTTCGATAAGGAACACGGATAGAAGTGAGCACAAAGCATATTCTAAACCACCCATGGCGGCGATGAGGTG